>JAJHUR010073970.1:0-10392 GCA_027495735.1 Lutjanus campechanus
CAGTTTAAGAGTTTGATTATTTATTTTGTTGTGAAACAACAGTTTTGGTCATTATTTCTGAATTTGAATTCATCCTTCAACATAAACTTCAAATAAATTCTCTCGTCAGTTTCTGCTGGTTTAACAGTCAGAATTACTACAATTATAAAAAGATCATTAATGTTGGAAACTTGAAGCTACGACTGAATGAGAACTGAGACACAGAAGTTTTTAATCTGTTTGATTGATACAAAGTTTATTTTTACATTTCAGAAACACATTTAAAGCAAATGATGAACTTGATCAAAGTAAACAGTTTTCCGAACATGTGTTTGTTTGTGTGTCTCCTGTTTGTGTCTCAGTCTCACAGTCGGCCTGTGACAGTGTCTTTATGTTGTAAAGTATGTATGTCAACCAAAACAAGAACAAAATCTTTGCATGTTTCATAGATTTCAAAAAGGCTTTCAATTCTATTTGGCACAATGGTCTATTTTACAAAGTTCTTGAGTCTGGTGTAGGGGGTAAAACATATGACATAATTAAATCAATGTACACAAACAATAAGTGCAGTATAAAAATTGGCAACAAAAGGACAAAATTTTTCTCTCAAGAGCGTGGAGTGAGACAGGGCTGTTGTATGAGTCCCACTCTATTCAACATCTACATTAATGAATTGGCCACCATCCTGGAGAAGTCAAACGCACCTGGTCTCACTCTACACGACTCAGAGATCAAATTCCTGCTCTACGCAGACGACCTAGTTCTGCTGTCTCCTACAAAACAAGGTTTACAGCAGAACCTGGACCTCCTGGAGCAGTACTGTCAGACCTGGGCCCTGGCAGTAAACTTGAAAAAAACAAAAATAATGATCTTTCAAAAAAGATCCAGATCTCAGGGAAACACATGCAGCTTCACATTAGGAAAACACAAATTAGACAGCTGTACAGATTATAATTATTTAGGCTTGAAAATCAGTTCCACTGGCAGTTTTAACCCAGCAATAAATGAACTGAGAGAGAAAGCACGCAGGGCATTCTATGCAATTAAAAGTCAAATTTACTTTCAAATTCCAATTCGAATCTGGCTGAAATTATTCAAATCTGTCATTGAACCAATCCTCCTGTATGGTAGTGAAGTATGGGGTCCTATTTCCTACCAGAATTCAGCCCAATTGGACAAACACCCAATAGAAATTATGCATTTAGAGTTCTGCAAAAGCATCTTGCAGGTTCACAGGAAAACAACAAACAACGCCTGCAGAGCTGAATTAGGCCAATACCCATTATACATCAAAATTCAAAAAAGAGCAATCAAATATTGGCTTCATCTCAAAAACAGTGACCCCTACTCCTATCACTACAAAGCCCTGCAATACCAAGAGCTGAGTAAAGAAAAGAATCCCCTCACTCAGCTGGTCCTGATGCTTAGCTCACGTTCTAACCCTGTTCTGCCTCAGGACCAGTCTGAGAACAGACCAATTAGAGTCAAACAAATTATAATACAACAGAAACAAAACTACATCACCAATTGGAACACACAAACAAAAGCACAGAGCAAAATGCAGTGCTATCTGGCCCTAAAAAGACAGTACAGTGTGGCAGATTATCTGACCACAGTGACTGATCACACACAAAGAACTACATTAACAAAGTACAGACTCAGTGAGCACAGCCTGGCCATCGAGACGGGCCGATACAAAAAATCATGGCTCCCCCAAGAGGAACGCTTCTGCCAGCTGTGCAAACAAAACAAAGTAGAGACAGAACTGCACTTTCTCACAGAATGTTCAAGAAATCAAGAAATCCGAATGACATATTTCCCCAAATTTAAAAACAAACATCCTGAATTTGACCAACTAACCAATATAAAGAAACTGCCAATACTATTGGGAGAACATAGAGAGAGCTGCAAGTTAGCAGCAGAATATGTCTTCACCTGCCACAGTTTGAGGAACAGTGAGTGACAACCCCAACACACACACACACACACACACACACACACACTTCTTAATGTTATTGTTATTATTATAGTCATGCTCAGTTTCGTGTTCTTGCTTAGCACTTTAAATGTTGTGTGTTACTGCTATTTTCTTATTTTCTTGTTTCATTTTGAACAATGTGCTTTGGCAATACTGTACTTTATTATGGTCATGCCAATAAAGCCACTTTGAATTGAATTGAATTGTGTTATCTGAGCAGCCAAGTGTCTTACAATGTATTAAGCGTGATGCTCAATGCTGCACTTCACCTGCACAAACAAAATACCTTAGATAACAAAGGCTGCTCAATGCTGCATCTTCTTTTGGCACGAACAAAATACTGTTAGGGAGGGGCAACCATACAGTTGCCTCTCTCCAGCACACGTACATACCTTTTACTATGATAGGCTATGATATTATATGATATTATCTACTATGATAGATAAAATTTACCACTACAGCCTGAATATAAATTGACACACAAAAGTTGTCAGTCTGCTCATCCGGTGCTTCTTCATACATGTTGCATTAGGTTATTATCAGCCTTTTCACTGATTCATTTATTAATTCTCAGAGGGTCAGAGTAATAAAGTGATTTCCATTCTCATAGTTGTTTCCACTCCTGATAAGATGGGGCTGTTGCGTTTCCATTAACTTTCATTTTGGCTTTTGTTTTACCAAATTATCAACTTTCTCCCTCACTACTGACAAAAAAGCTTTGACATTTAGATTATTTTCTATCTTTTTCTTTTCTTTTATGATCATTTGACACCGTTCCTACATGTAAAGGTCACTTCAGTCATCTTGGGAAATAGTTGAATAATGTCTGTCATGGCTCTGGCGGAGCTTCTTTAAGCTCACCTTAGGCTTGACAGAAATTCTCTGGTACGATGTGGAGGCAAGGTGTTTGGAAGGTGTGAGCATTTACCAGATAGAGAGGAAATGAAATGAAAAGATGCTATCAAGTTATGTGATGGGAAGGTGGATTGAGGACTCCGTTGTCGTGGAGGAGCTACAACGTTGGCTTAGCCTGTCTGTGTGGTATTAGGGTGCCCAACTGGAGATTATAAAGCCAGTAGATATCTGATGATGGTAGGATTTATCCTGTGAGGATGTTTCAGCAAAAACTAATGTCAAAAAAATTCATGGCAATCCAGGGTTTAACCTTAACTATGGCCCCAAAAAATTACTTAATCTGTGGCCACCAAATATTCCATGTGGATGGCCACCAAGTTTTGTCCCTACAGTTCCATCAACATCCTAATTCCCTTTAGTTCAACACTACGAAGCCAGCCAACAGTACTCTAAAGACTTTCTAAAGACGTTATGTAACTGTGGTCTGTGCTGCCCGTTTCCTCAAGTGGTTGGCAACTCAAGCTTGTTTTTCATTGGAAACCAGGACTAAGCTGTGTTGAATTGCCATTTCTGTATTGTTTTTACATAAGTTTATATTTTGGCCACCAAAAATCTACTTTGGCCACCAATTTTAGGGCCTTGGTGCTCTGTGGGGTCAGTGCTTCAAAATATGAGTGTCTATACCTGCAATAGTTGTTGCACACATTTCAGCCTGCACCAAAGTGGTGGACCGACTGACCAGCTGACCAAGATTGCCTTCCCTACAGCCATTCTGCTGGCATTTTCTGTTTACACCATAAACTTGCAAGTAGCTAGCTTGATTACAAGTTGAACTAGAAGAGATCAGGTCACTTAGTAGAGTGCAGATACTAAGTGTAGAGTACAGATAAACACCTACCGCAATGCCACCATAACTGCCAGATGCAACCAGTGGAGATTTTGCTTTTGTATAGCATAGTCTCAGTTTTCATTAAGATACATAGAATAGTGTGATTTTATTGTAACTGGATTTATCGTCAGGCTTACTGTTTGTTGAACCAAGGATGCTCAGACTTCTCAATTTAAGCATTGTTATTTACATAGTACATAACAAGTAACCATTGAATCCACTAGAGTCTCAGCTATGCATTCATACCCAATATATGCAATTCAAACACTGTTTAGGGACCCCAGACACCCCAGTGTAGGAATATCCAATTACACCATTTGTAGAGTCAGCAAATATAACACATATATACTGTATGCAAGAACTGCACGGTCTTTGCCTCAAACTGTTTCGGATTAGCATAAATCAGACATGTCTATAAAGGGGAGACTCTTGAGTACCAACAGAACCACTGCCTAATTTGACAGTTTGATCTGAGTTCTGTGTGCCTGATCTGAGTTTCATAAGCCTGGTGCATTGCTCTGGGCAGACTCACTGAGAACGTCAATCGCAAGGTAGTCACGCCCTAAAGTTTACCCTGCTTTATCACTTATTTTGCTCTATGTGGGACCATAAACACCCTGATTCCTTTTAGTTCAATATTCTAGGAAACCAGCAAAACAGCACTCGTCCTTGGCTAGCTCCCGATATGTAGGGGCTACTCAAGTTTGGCTTTACTAAGCCTATTCAAACTGCTAATGTGATCCTTACAGAAGAACAGAAGAATGGGACTATGAAAAATGAAGCAGCAATGAAAATTTAGGAGTCTCAGCTTTGCTTTCATACGTAAATTATGAAATTCCAATACTGTTTAGGGACCCCAGTATGAAGAAATATACAAATAAACCATTTGTAGACAAGCTAAGCTTAGTCGAAATGTCAACTGTAACCTCCCAGGTAGCATGTAAACATGGTGTCGATGTATCGCGAGACTTCATATATCTCTTAATGGATGCATGGTGTCGATGTATCGCGAGACTTCATATATCTCTTAATGGATGCATGGTGTCGATGTATCGCGAGACTTCATATATCTCTTAATGGATGCATGTATATGAAAATATCACAAGATCTCTTGTGCATCTGGCTCGAGTCTGAGAGGCTACAGTTGACATTTCGGCTAAAAACATGGTGTAAATGGCGTCTTTTGTGGTTGAATTTTAACGCCGCGGCTCACGGATACTTGGATTACACCACACGAGCAGGATGGGGACATCTTGTGTTCGTTTTGTGCTCTTTTTCTTTTCTTTTTTTTTTTTTTACATTTTAAACATGGTCACCATTCACTGCAATTGTACTGTGTTTGTATTTGTTTTCTGCTGAAACTCCAGGATTGTTTTGTGAACTGAAGATCTTCACCGATCCTCACATCAGCATAGGGGTGAGTACGAGAAAACCAGCAACAAGTCTCCCAAGGGGCATTTTGAGTTATTTGCAGATTCTGAAAGTGTAGTTTCTAAGCTTTCCAACGATGTCTAACACATGGAAATCTGAAAATATTTGAAGAAGATGTGGCCATTTGAATGTAGGCACTCCTCAAACTAGTTTAGTGAGAAATCCAGCCTGAAAGATTCCTACCTGGGGAGCCAGGTAACACAGTGCTGCTCATTTGCACCTCATTTACATAGCCCACAGGACAGAAACTGTTGTAGTCTTTGAAGAGGTTCCAGGGGGTTCCCAGAGAAAGGAACGAATGTAGGTAATGTTGATGTAGTGTTATTTTCCTTAAGCACTTTAGTGGACTGAATCAGAATCAGAATTTACTTTATTGAAATGGAAATTCTTTTGTTACAAAAAGTGAAAAATGAAAAACAAGAAAGGTAGTAGAAGAGTTAGAAGGAGCAAATGTAGATACTTATTTCTAATATTAAATAAAATAAAATAAAATACATTTAACTCACTCTGTGGTGCAGTAGGATGGATCAGTCTGTTGCTGAATGAGCCCCTGTGGCTGATCAGCAGATTGTGGAGAGGGTGTGAAGGAGAATCCAATATTTGGTACTGTGTACTCTTCTGTGCTGTGACCCTTGGCGCTGGGCATTTGATGCCTTTTGCCTGGTCAGCACAGAAAGGCCTGATTTTTTTTCAAAAAGATAGGTTTGCCTGTCAATGTTCAGTCCAGGTGGGACCAGGACAGGAAGACTGTCAACAAGGGGCAGAACTCCTGGATTGCGCAGTAGCTGAAATTTGACAGGCTCTGCATCCATGAAATTATTTTTTATATGTACAGAATTATCGCTTTAACGTGTGTCTGTGAAGGACAGACTCTTGGGTAACAATAGTACACATTTTACACTAACTACACTAACCCTAACCCTAACCCTATCTTGAGATTAGAGGTCAGTGGACCCCTTTGAAAATGGCCATCCCAGAGTTTTCCTTGCCAAAATTTAGCCTAAATGTTTAGTGTTCTTTAGGCCCCTTAAAGACAAGCTGGCATCACATGGTAGTTTGGTATCAATTGATTCCTCAAATCATCTTGGGTACCAAGAGAACCACTGACTAATTTGACAGCTTGATCTGAGTTTTGTGAGCCTGGTGCATTGTAGTCGGCGGACTCACTAAGAATGTCAATCACGAGGTAGTCATCCTAAAGTTTACCCTTCTCTGTAAAGGGCAAACTCTTGGGTACCAATAGAAACCATTTTTGTTCAGATATCTTGAGATCAGAGGTCACTGGACCTCTTTGAAAGTGCCCAGTGTTTTCCTTGCCAAAAGCTGGCATCACATGGTAGCTTGGTATCAATTGATTCCTCAAGTCATCTACTTTCATTTCATAGCGGTACCTTCCCTCTGACTGCAGCCTATGAAAGACACACAAATGTAGGGCTCAGACACTCACGCCCAAACACATGATCCCCTCCAGCCTTATGCCTCGCTGAGATAATTGTGCATGGTGCAAACAGTATGAGAGGTGTGTTTTCAAGTTTGGCAGATGCAGAAAGAGATAAGGATGTCATCACCTCAAATAGCGCTCATATACGTTACGTGTTTTAGCCAGCGTGCAAGCCAGCAAACTTCTCGTATAGAACCTTTCATTCATAAGCTGTTGCTCAAAGGGCTTTACATGGCATCATCACATCAAAACATCCACAAATCAACCAGACAGAATGGAAATAATTTATTGAAGTGTAACGTACATGCCTCATATGTGGTTTTATGGTTTTGTGGTTTGTTATTACAGCTGTGCCTGAGACTAAAATCTGTGATTTTCTATGGATGCACAGTGATGAATGTGGGCTACAGTTTGTTTTGAGCCCATTTACCATGAGTTAAACATGAGAATTGGAGGCTGAAGTGATGAGACAACAGGCCATCTTGTTCTGTTGGCTTTCTCCTATATGATGTGAGTGCAACCGCACAAATCACGAGACAGTGAGGACCAGAGATCTTTCCGGGTCAAGGTCAAATCATTTCCTACGCTGGTTCCTCGCCAACACACAGCTCAGAAAATGCAAAAAATCGAACTAAGTCAAGCTTTCGGGACCTTAAGAAGTGGAGCAGCGTCAGTGTCGGGGATGTTGACCTGTGTATGCCCCGCTGTGCTATGCAGACACAGTCAAAGTCACGTCAACAGAGGCCAAGTGAACAAAGCCGGGTTATCAGCTCATGGGTTTGCCCCGTAGCTACAGTAGTCCTGGCTCACAATAAATGGTACCAAACACATCTTGTGACATGAGTGATGACATCAGTATGCTGAGAATAACTGAAGAGTTTTATTCTGAAATGGGTCATCCCACCATTTACTAGTATGTGCAGAAAAGTCAGAAGATCTTGGTACACTGAGGAAGTCGTGCTGTGCCGTTTCTTAGGGTGGCATGACTTAATCAGACGGAGGGAGATGTTACTATCTATGATTTGATTTAGGATTAGCCTGAATGCCTTGAAGCATCATGGTAATTACATTGTAATTATGGTCAAAATCTGTATTCTGTAATCTGTTTTTTGAAGAGAGGAAGAAAAAGAGGCAAAAGACTGATAAAGACTGGGAAACGGAGCTCCTCTGTGGGGTTTAATTAGTCTCAAACCATTAACAGTAAATTAGTGGAGCCACGTGACGTCACCCATTGGTTTGTGGCCTTTCATTGGAAGCCTTGAGTTTAACATTATGGGGGTTGCCATATTGGGTTTTTGGAACCAGGGCACACAACGAGAATGTGGGCCTGGAGCAATGTGGTATCTGTGTGGTATTTTAGTTTCGGGAAGCTTCGACACCTGGTCGTGCCTAGAAAGGAGCCCCAGACCCGACAAATATGTGGCAAGAGTGATCATTTTAACCCCAAACCATGATCTTTCCTTATTCCTAACCAAGTGTTTTGTCTCTAAAGCCCCCATCTATCTTAATGACATTTTTGTTACATTATAAAACATAATTAGTTTATTTAAAATGCAAAGAGTTTTCCACATCAAGGGTTCCCTTCTAGACACAACCCAGCTGCCTGGCCATGATCTGTTTTGTTTTACAGCTAAACAGACACTAAATTATGTTTCTAAAAATATTTAAGGCAAGAAATTGACAATTTACACACTGTAATTACATCTTCAAGTGCAGTAATGCAAATGGGTATGCAGGTACTAAGGAAAGAGAGAAAAATATATATACCTATTTGTATACATGCTTTTTTATATATGGTATATTTTGAGGTCCACAATAGAAAAAAAGAAGGTAAATAGGAGGTAAGAGAGTATCTTGTACCAAATAGTCTCTCATCCTTAGTTTGTTTGGTTTGAGTCATAGTCATAGACCTTTTTCCTTTCAGTTTCAAAGGATGAACAAAGAAACATAACTACATCCAGAGAGGAAACAGTAAATGGGAGAAACAAATAGAAAATAAATGAAAATGCTTGAAGCAGTTTGGTTTTATATCATGGCATAAATGTTGCAGTTACTGTAGATATCGAGACACTTAACAGAAATACAATAAATTACAAATCCTTCATTATCTTCTCAAATCAGGTCGCAGAGATTTGACATACTGCACCCATTTTTCCAAATGGCATATGAAGATGTTCATCTTTATGTTCACAGACATTTCTGAGCTTTCAGAAAGCTCCGTCCATATCCATAATAATTAGAATAACAGCATGTGTGACCGCAAGTTTAATGAGCGAAGTATGATCGCTCTTGTTGCCCTCACCTCCATCAAAGCTTTGAATATTCACTGAAGCTTCAAACTAAAAATGGCACTCGGAACAGCTCTAATTTGATTTGTTTAAATTTTATTCCTCCGTAAGTTCAACAGCTCTACAAATATTTGAATTGTGAAAAGCAGTTATAGTGACTCATCATGTTCGTCTTTTGATGAGTCATTTTTTTCTATTAATCAGATCCCGACTGTCAAACCTTGACGGTTCCTCCTCACAGTAGCCTACCATACATACACTGATCACATCTTGGTGAAGCCGCGTTCCATTTAAAGGCGTCACCCTCACATTCATTCGACACACTGACACACGCTTCACTGCAGCTGCACAGCAGGTGTCTATACTGTACAGTTTGTGCTGTGCGAACATTCATGCTGCAGCCAGTAATAATATTAATAATGATGTGCCAAAAATGTCATCTGTGCGACAGCATTTAATTGCTACTTTTTCATGTCAGATCAAACAGATGCTGGTGATCACTTTGGATGCTGGTGATTAGGTTGGTCACAGAGGCATGATAAAAGAGAGGAAAAGGACATCAGCATTCATATATACAAAAGATCACCATCAACACACACCATCGCAATGATCGCAAACCAATAATGTGAATCTTTGGAGATCTAGAGATTCTATTCGATTCCAGCTTTGGAAAGCAGTAATAATCACCACTGCTGTTGTTTGTAGGGATGTTCCTGGCGACTAGTTTCCCTGTTGATTAAACACAAACTTTGATTTAGACTGCTTGACTATTGAGAGCCATTTGGAGCCGTTAATCACAGTTTATAATCGCCAAATTGTATTTTAAATGCCGCTGAAATGTGCGCCACTTTGTGCTGTGCAATTAAAATATTGCACATTAACCTACAAAACATGACAACTCACTAAACGCTTCTCCTTTTCAGACTGAAGAGGATCACTGTGCCTGCAGGTAAACAACCTGGAGCTGATGTTAGCTGCCAGCCTGCCAATGTTAGCAGAGCTAGCAGCAGCTCTGCTCGCAGGTTAATGTCCGTGTCTGTGCTAAATGCGGTCACATGTTGCTCCAGTCGAGTGATTATATACCAGTTTGTTCTGTCACAGTCTACATTCAACGTTATTTCCATTTTCTAGATTAAAACACTGCCAAACCACGCTGCTGCTGATAAAAACACATAACATCTTAGAGGCAACAGTTAACTGACATTGTGCATGAATAAAATATTGATAAATAGTTTAACCGATTAGTATTTCTGGTGCTGACTAGCGAGGGTGGCGACTTTTAAGTGTGTAGTCGACTAACTGCACACACCCCTAGTTGTGTGTTGTGTATGATGCAAGCATCTCTCTGTTGGTTGCACCTACCTTTTCCCACCACTCTGTATTCTTCTGACTCAGCCTATTTAGCTCTTGGTCTGCGAGTGATGAGCTCTTAAATAATTAAAGTCTGAATGCTTTTCCTCTTTCATGCCTTCCATAATTGCTTTCACCTCTGTTACCCCCCCCCCCCCCCCCCCCCCCCCCCCCCCCCCCT
>JAJHUR010073970.1:10412-34660 GCA_027495735.1 Lutjanus campechanus
CCCGCCTTCCATCTTTATTCTCTGACCAGTTTCAATGACTTAAATGCAGTCAGAGCTGCGTGCGTGCTGTGCTTTTCATAAAGAGCACCTTCCATTCAGCACTCTGTTCTTATTTCTGCACTACAAAGATGTACATTACTAACAAGAATATTCAACAAACAGCAGCGTCTAACCTTTCAGAAAACATGCCATGCCATCATGCACCATTATAATATGTACATTTGCACCAGTGTCCCTCGTTGCTTTGATGTCAGCGTATGAGATGCTTGGAGTGCTTGTTATTCCAGAGACGGCTCTTTGTGGAGGATGATGAGATATGGAGGCTGATCCGTCGGACCAGCAGGTGCTGCAGTCCTGCAAGGCTTTGGAGTAATATCTGTCTTGTTAGGGATGCTGTGGATCAAAAAACAAAATGATGCATCTTTTCTGACAGAGGCACTGGACTCAATTTGAACTGAATGTCTTGCAGAAATCAGTTTTACGCCGCCACCCAGAAAGTATCTTAAAGCCTTGAACATGGTGTACCATTCATTTATTCACAGTTCTTGCCATTATTTACATTTTACCCCTCAGCACAACCTCTCAAATGTGCTCTCACTGCTGCACCACAATAGCAAGCTTGTTTTCTTCAAACTACAGTAGTTACTTTACCCTCCTGACAACTGTCAGATGCAAACATCTTTACCGTCCTGCACCCCGTAATCTTTCTTTTTTGGGGGAGGAAACTTTTATTTATGACCGTGATTCCAAAAAAAGGTTGGGGTGCTGTGTAAAAATTTTAATTGAAAAAATCCTTTTCAACCTATATTCAATTGAACACAGTACAAAGACAAGATATCAAACTGAAAAACGTCATGAATTCCTCCAACACATTTAAAAAAAAAGTTGGGACAGGAGCAACAAAAGACTGGGAATGTTGTGGAATGCTCAAAAACAGCTGTTTGGAACACTCCACAGGAAAACAGGTCAATTGGTAACAGGTGAATATCATGACTGTTGGCAAGGACGGGGCGAGATTCATCGCTTTGTGCAAAAAAGGCGTGTGAACAACATTTCTCAATGAGCAGTTTCAAGGAATTTCACCATCTACAAACAGCGATGTTATTAAAAGATTCAAAACATGCGGAGGAATCTCTGCACATACTGCAGGGGCGAGGCTGAAACCCCCCCTCAGGCAATACTGCTTTAAAAAACCAACATGAGTGTGTAAAGAGTTATGACATGGGCTTGGAAACTCTTCAGAAAATCAAGGTCAGTAAACATAGATCCTCATGCAAGTTAAGACTCTACCATGCGAAGCCAAAGCCATATATCAACAACATCCTGAAGCGCTGCAGACCTGTCTGGGCCCAAAGTCATCTGAGATGGACTGAAGGAAATTGTGAAAGTGTGCTGTGGTCTGACGAGTCCATGTTTCAGTTTTGGAAATCGTGGATGTCGTGTCCTCCCAAGCTAAAGAGTAAAAGGACCATCCAGATTGTTTCCGGCGCTAATTTTATGTGGGTGCGCCCATGGTGTCGGATCGGATATCTGTCCGATCTGTGATGGCCCCATTAATACTGAAAGGTACATATGTGTTTTGGAGCAACATATATGCTGCCATCCAGACGTCTTTTTCAGAGATGTCCCCGCTTATTTCAGCAAGAGGATGCCACGAGTTACAACAGTGTGACTTCGTAGTAAAATAGTGCTGCTTCTAGACTGACCTTCCTGCGGTCCAGACCCGTCTCCTATTGAAAACGTGTGGTGCATTATGAAGCACAAAATACAACAATGGAGACCTCAGACTGCTGAAGTCACTGAAGTTGTATATCAAGCAAGGATGAGAAAGAATTTCACTTTCATAACTGTAGCAATTAGTATCCTCAGTGTCTTTTTTTGGACAATGTTTCAGGCATCAAATTCAGAATGAGTGTATATTTATAAAAAACAACAAAGTTAATCAGTTTGAACATTAAAAAAAAACTTGTCTTGTTCTGTATTTAGTTGAATGTAGGTATATTTAAAAAAAAAAAAAAAAAAGTATTTGCAAATGAAATGTTTTCTTTTACTTTCTTAGAAATGGGGGTTTGCAAATTTTACACACAAGATTCTAAGCAGGAGAGCTGATCTGATCTGGTAGTTGGAGCCTACAACTTTAATGAATGGTGTTTTTTTCTTCGTTATTTAACCGTTTCGAGTGGCTTTTGTGCTGTTACTTGATTAGAACTGTGGCCCTGAACTGTGGCCTGCTTCTAATCTTTATCCTAGTCTTTAATAATAGCACACTGTAAATGTTAACAAGCCTTTGCCTTTGGCGGAGTAATTGGACATGAACAAGAGAATAAATCCTCTTATAAGGCTGTAAACACAACACATGGGTCCACTGATAACCACGACACTGTCTGTGGCCTCACTAAGAATTTAGGGCTGAAAAATCTGAAGGTGTACTTCCTCTTTCAGAGTCCTTTACATAGAGCCATTCGACAAAAGACCTCAGGACTATTGCAGAGGTTCACTGCCCCTACTCACATTACAGGTGGACAGTCTTTAAAATAATGATCACATCTGGCCAGCTGACCTGCAAGCACTGCTTCTGTCAGTACTCCAGTTGAGGTTCACTGTATTTTTTAGAACCAATCATCTGGCCAAGGTCTTCATCTGGCACTTCCAGAGACATATTTTGAGTAATCCATGAGTATTTCTATCAGGAGCCTTTTGGAGGACTTGCTTCTTGCAGAAAATTGAGCTGTTGCAGATATTAAAAGTGTCCTCGTCTTTTAGGAAGGCAACTTTGGTTGGTCCACTGGCCAGTCAGCCCACCACTTTTGTCCAAACTGAAATATCTCTACCAAATTTGATATCCAACAGTTGGAATCACATGATCTAATCCAAAATTTCATTTGTAAAAAAGAAATGGTAAAAAGACCACAGTCTGGAATCTTAGTCCAACCAAAAGAGGTGTACTGGATCAAATTTAACCGCAGTTCATATCGTTTCTAGTGTGTAAACATTTTTTTGGATGGCTCGGATATTCAAACTAGTTACAGAAAGTTCAGGCAGGCTATCATCCGAACTGGAAAAAGGAAAAACAAAGCAACAAAACAAAATGCCATCGGGAAAGGATCGAATGTAACAAAAATGTAAACAGTGATTTGGACTTTCAGTTTTTTCTAAAGTAATGACATTCCCATCAACCTCAACTGTATTTTGTGTTGAGTGTTAATTAGCAAATGTTTGCATGCTAACACGCGACACCAAGATGGGGAACATGGTAAACATTACCAACATGCAGATGTTAGCATTTTTGCTCAAAGCACCATTGTGCCGAAATGCTAGCATAGCCTTGTTTTCCGTTTATAGGCATTATCCGGAATGCATGGCCACCTGATTTGACTGTTATCAGCCCACTAAATTAGGCATAATCAGCATCATTTTATTACGTAACCAGTGCGTAAGGGTGCCACCTGGCAGGTGTTCCAGGCATGTCCAGTCGGGAGGAGGCCATGGGGCAGACCGAGCACTAGGTGGAGGGATTATATGTCCACCCTGGCCTGGGAATGCCTCAGGATCCCCCAGTCAGAGCTGGTTAATGTAGCCAGAGAAAGGGATGTCTGGGGTCCCCTGCTGGAACTGTTACCTCCCCAACCCGGCTTCGGATATGTGGTTGAAGATGGATGGATGGATGGATGGAAAACGGAAAACGCGATGACATGTGTCACAACAATCATGTCCCATCACCTTAAAACTACTTTTCTATATTGTTTTCAGTTACTAACTTAATAAACACAATTTTTAATGCTCTCATTGAAGTTGCTGGGGTCTGTGCAGGCACACTGGTCGCTCAGTGGAAGAAGTAGGGGATAACAACCAAAACAGACCCAATGAATGGGTGCTAACAGCCTCCTGAACCTGCCAGTAGGTACAGTAGAACCTACTGGCCCATATCTATGGGATGACTGTATGCTGATTATGCGGCATGACAGGCTCGGCTCTGAGGCTGTTGGTGACAGTATAATACAAAGTTTGAGACATGAACTGGTTCAGTGAGGATGACTGAGCGCTGATCAGTTCAATAAAAACTGCAGCTTCTGATTAGATCAGGCTGGAAGCAGTGAATTAAGAGATACATAAAACAGAAAGAAAGGTATAACTTAACACTTTTATATGCCTAAGGTTTAGTCATGCATGAAATTCTACTATTAAAATGTAAAAATATAAAAGCCGATTCCTTTCACTGTATGTCATGCATGGCAGATGACCCGACAAAGGTTCTGTATAAAATCAATCTGTTAGGTAATGCAGTTACTGTATTAGTGCACTGTGATGTAAATTGTGCTCTTTTAGTCGGTAACTAAGCAGCCATAACTCCTTATAGAAACGAGGACACAATGATGATGTAAACACATCAGAATTTATTTTAGAAAAATCCCACAAACATGCATACATCAAATTTTAGAAATCTAACCTGAAAAGTCTAAAAAAAAAAGAAAAAAAAAGAGTATATATTTTGATGTTATGCAACTAAAATCATATAATTACATATTTTTTCACCTTGCATAATACTTGATATAATCCTCTGTGCTGTAATCCTCATTAATCCTGCTCTAGCTGATCTGCTCTCTCATTAAGCCCTTTTTGTGTGTCTTACATGACATGTTGTGCTCTCCCTGGTAATCACAACAATGCTGATAATATATTAGAACAAACTAGCCTTGTAAAGTTTTCAAAACTAATATATCTCAAATAATGCTGCCATTTTTTATTTTTTTTTGGACAAAAACACTGCTAAGAATAAATAAAAGTAATGGTGACAATAACCTTATCTTCCTTATTCGGAAGTGAACAAAACGATCCAGAACAGTCACCCTCCGGATCAAGGGAGGCCGAATACATTAAGATTATGAATTTTCTCCATTATTGGAATGAGTTTTTGCCCCCTAAGACCTAAAGATGATGAGGTCATTCGGCTGATTAATTCAGTTTGGCCTGTCCATCTAACCTTTCAGTCCGGAGCAATTAATCTTGGCATGTACTGGTTAGACCACCATGAAATTCAGTATGAATATTCATGGTTCCTAGAGGATGTTTCCTAGTGTTTGTCATTCTTTCCTCAAGCTCTACCACTACGCCAGTATGGCCAGGCGGTTAGACATCGTGACATCATCATGATAAAGGGGGTAGAGAAGCTGTGATCAGTAAAGGAACTGTTTTTCCACTC
Source organism: Lutjanus campechanus (assembly GCA_027495735.1). NCBI lineage: Eukaryota > Metazoa > Chordata > Actinopteri > Lutjaniformes > Lutjanidae > Lutjanus > Lutjanus campechanus. The sequence goes on from JAJHUR010073970.1 coordinate 15,613, forward strand.
ATTTATCTCCCTTATTTCTTCTTAGTCTAAAAAAAAGAGTGAAATATTACATTTTATACATTTGAAACATTATAGTTTTTCTGCAAAAACAGTAGAAACTATTTTAATGAAAGTAATTATTTTATTTAAAAATTGAAAATGGTCGAAAAAGACTAAAATTGTTTTCTATTTTTAATAATCTGGAAAAGAAGATGGAAATGAAAAGATCTAACTGAGGTAGATCAGTCAGACAGTACAAGTGTGCTACTACATATACCGTATGACACACTCAGCTCGCTGCAATTTATGTCTGACACAATAGGGTTCTCTGTTCTCTCCTTCAGTGCTCTGCTAACACTGTTTTTTAGTCATCCTCTGTCTGCTCCCGTAACCCCGAGCTGCTGCTGCTGCTGCTGACGGAGTGACGGAGTGACGGAGGTCAGAGCCTGGATACCAGAAGTCAACTCCGTAAATATTCCCCATTTACATAATAATCCCATCCACACGAGCTGGGAGACAAACAACAGCCATGGTTGTGGTCGCCATGCGAGTCGAGCCAAAGGGAAAACAACAATTGCCTGATTTGTAGCGCTGAAAGTTTCTCCGCTGTGACTCAGAGTAAATGTGTAAACACTATCGAGACCCCTGAAACATGTGAGCCGTCATGCGTGAGCGTGTGCGCGTGCCCCTCCTGGGTTTTCAGTGATTCCAAGAAAACATTTGGCTCATCGGGTCTCATGCAATCTCGCCTCAAGAGGGTTTTGATGTTTATCCCTTTTATGTCACTTTTGGCCGGGCATGCCGCATGGCTCCTGGCCTGTCCAGCTCTCAAAGACAAGGGGGGCCTATTTCTGACACATACCAGGATAATCAGGAAGTCACTGTGGTTTCCTGCGCTAAGACGTACACTTGAGCCTTGTGCTGAGCTCATTAAGCCTTGTTGTGTGCGAACAGTTAAAGGATCAGGCTGGCACAGGTCCCTTGAAAATACGGGAGCTTCTGTGGCATTCGAGACAGAACGCTACCTTTCAAGGAAGCTTTTCTAGTATGGCTTTGTGTCAATCAGCGCATCTTTCCCTCTCCTTTGTCCCCTCCACTTCGCTTTTCAGCATTGAGGCACTTGTCACAAGTTGTCACAAGCACTATCACATGTATTCCTGTTTTTTATCCTTCGAGTCGGAAATACTTGGAAATAAGAAAGGGGCTTTTGTCGTCAGCGCTACCAGACACTTCCTGGGATTTTTCTTTTATTTACTCTCAAGGCAAGGACAACAAGTTAATTTTTTTATGTCACCTCAACAGACCACTTGCAACAGTCATGCCTGAATCAATGCAGATGCGGTTTTAGGTTTTGATTAACGTTACATAACCTCTGTTACTCGTCTCTACAGCGTCAAAAGGTTTTTTTTTTTATGATTTGAACATATCTCACCAAAACCAGATAAAAGATTATAATTAGGTAACACTTTGTGACATATTTCCATGACACAACGCCTGTCATGAACACAAGGAAATCTTTATGAATCTCTATGTTATGAAGCATTGACCCAACATTGACCAACAAAAACCTACGATTAATTAAGAGACTAAATACAACCCCTTTGTGTCTTGCGCCTTACTTTGCGCCCAGATTATGTGCCACTTCACAAACAAGACCACACCATCAAGTTCAACACGAAAGTATTTTATTTGGAATGGCAAAGGGAATCAGGAAGGATGGGATGTAAGGGTCGAGGGGGAGACGGATGATAGGGGTTGAAGGGGTGAGGAAGGTCAGTTGTTGGGCTGAGCAGCTTGGAACCTGGGGGGTCGAGACTCAGGGTGGGGAAAATGTCTTGGTGAGCTTCGGCACATCGTCCCCCTTGGTTCCTATGGAAAAAAGAGAGAAAGACAAGTTCATGGCTAATAATGGAAGTATTAGCTGAACATACGTGTCCTGAGGTGGAACCAGAGTGTGGGGTCAGATGCGGTAGAACTTGTGGCTCACTGTTAGAGGACCACTGTCAAACTGTGTGTTACCTGCTGGGAAAGAAAACAGGTCGTGAGAACTGAGATGGACAGGAGAGGGTACGCACAGGTGATTGGAGTGATGTCTGTGTGAGTGGAGTGCAGATGTCTGATGATGCACGGGACGCAGGCGAGTGGATTTGTGGGAGATACAAGTGTTTTGAATGAGCGAAGCAGGTGATAGTGATGGTCTAGTTCCTGAACTTCAGTTTTAAACTACATTTCAATCGCAAAGTTGGACACACCTGACATGCACGTGCGCCATGCTGTTTGTCTAAATAGAGCTCTTACAGGAGCCTTCACATGATCAGAAATTTGTCCTGGTGCTCACCATGAGGTAGGGCAAAGCACAGCACTACAATCGCTCCATCTTGTCTGTCTCGTATATGAACAGCTAAGCTAACTTTAGCATTGTCTTTAGCTATGCTACATGCGTAATCTATGTGATTCACATAACTCATTGCCCGACGTGACTGTTCACAGTTCGCCATGCATTACGTTTACTAGCAAGATCATTGTCTGTTTTTAATGTGGGGTCATAGAATTTGGGAAACCCAGAAACACTTTTCTTTGGTCGTATCTGGAAGGGAGCCCTTGATTTGTGAAACCCCAGTGAGATTCGCGCATGCTGTTCCTTCATTATGCTGCTGTTCAATCTTTAAAACGATCACTCTCTGGGGTCTGGGGTTCCTCATTCAAGACTTGACCATCAGTCTCTCCCTCCTCTGCTTGTGCGGCTTCCAAACATCTGTGGTTGCTTCTGGCTGCGTTGTCACATGCAACTGCTATCTCACTGGTTGCGCTTTGAAAGGTCAGCAGCAAACAAGGTCAAAGTGCAAATAATTTTAACTTTGAGCACATAGGATAGGGTTTCCACAGGAAAACAATGGGACAGCCAGCGCCGAAGGCTTTTTACCGCTTGTCATGTGTGGGTGTTATTTAGTCAGTTATGTCATTTGTAATGCAAAGTTGACATTTCTTGGGAACCCAAACTTTGCATTAAGAATTACTTACTTACTGAATGACACTTAATGACATAAACATTCAGAAATATTCTTTCATAACGGTTTCATTGCACATTGCACATCCCTTCATATAGAGTGTTACTGATAATCCTTTGCTGATACCCCAGAGGGGACCTTCAGGTGTTACAGAAACATACGCTTATTAAATATAATTATAGACTCACATGATCACATGTTGAATCACAAGAAACCAAAGACCTTTATTTGCTCTGTTGGGAATTGTTGTATTCTTCTTCTGGCCATTGAGGCTGGCAGATTTTAAAATATTCAGGGGATGGAAATAGATGGAGCAACCTGTGTGATTTGGGAGAAGTGGGAAGTCTCAGTGCTGGTGGATGGACTATGATGATTTAAGTATGAGTATCAATTTTGCATGGACCAACCTGGTTCACAGATGATAGTGAAGTACTGTATAAACATCCATTCAAATTTGGTTTATTTAAATTGTATTTAATTCAAATGACTGCATAAAAGGCAAGATGGATATTTAGTTTACTTCTGTATAGTGTAGGCACCGGTTTGCATCTGGCTTATATGATGTGGACACTTGAAGATAACTTGAAGATTTCCTCTTTCTCCCCTTCTCTGTCCTCGCAGTGACAGGAAAGCCCTTCTTCATCGTATCTAGTTTCTCCCACCGCTGGTTGTTCGGCTGGGAGGGGTGTCGTTTCTACGGCTGGGCGGGCTTCTTCTTTGGTTGCGGGAGCCTCATCACGATGACAGTGGTCAGTCTGGACCGGTATCTTAAGATCTGCCATCTCAGATACGGTACGTCATGATCTCCATTAACAGGGTCTCCTCATCATCTGAATTCCATGTGCACGTTTTTGAGTAAAATTTAGTAACTGTCCACAATGTGGACCTAAACCCAAGACTTAAATTTTATATATTATAGTATATTCATATAAATTCTTGTAAGTGGAATGAATCCTAGAAACCCATGTGTCTCCCGACTTCCCAATGAGTGGCACTGGGCAAGAAGGTTCTTATTTTGAGTGTCTGTACACAATGTGCTTCACCTTAGAACGGCTGTTAAGTTAAACTGAAAGATGTATTCTCCTCACTTTTATTGTAAAGAGTAACACAAATCACAGACAGGACTTCCCATATTGGCATAATGTTTCCTTAATGTTCTCCAAAGGTGACGATTGTCCCAAACTTTTACAGAATATTGGGGACATTCCCAAATGACCTGCTTTTGGTTAAGACAGAGTTCCCTATCATGACTAGTGGAGGTCCATTTTGGTTATTTTATGGTCACAATGCAACATTACAATGAGGACTTTTAGGATGTAAAGAAAAAGTTCCGATACGGGCATGTTCCCTGTAAGATATTTTGAGAGGAAAAAGTTCCCTTGATAGAATTTGTTCCCAGAACACTCACAGAATATCTCAGCTGGTGTAGAGGAAGTTGTCTTTTAATTCTCCCAGACAGTCACAATGTGGAGTTCTGATGATTAAATTTCCATCACATGCAACCATGGAACCCCAACCGTGGAAAGTATAATCCAGGCTTTATTCAGAATGAGTAATCCTCAACAAGTAACAAGTTTGCTGGAATTTACTCTAGTTCAGAGACAAACCATTTTCATGCAACTGTATCCAAGAAAGCAGCATTTGAAGTTTTTATTGTCTCTCTGACTACACTCCTAGGCACATGGCTGAAACGCAACCACGCCTTCATGTGCCTGGCCTTTGTGTGGATGTATGCAGCATTCTGGGCCACCATGCCCCTGATCGGCTGGGGAAGCTACGCCCCGGAGCCCTTCGGGACCTCCTGCACACTGGACTGGTGGCTGGCACAGGCCTCCGTGTCCGGCCAGACCTTCGTCATGTCCATCCTGTTCTTCTGTCTCGTCCTCCCCACGGGCATCATCGTCTTCTCCTACGTCATGATCATCTTCAAGGTCAAGTCTTCTGCGAAGGAGATTTCCCACTTTGATGCCCGCATTAGAAACAGCCACAACCTTGAGATGAAACTCACAAAGGTGGGTGAGGGGGGGGTGCGTGGGAAATAAAAAAAAAAAAAGCAGAACAAAGCAAGACTAAGGAGGAGAGCAATCGTGTTAAAGAAGGATCTGTGATCTGAATATGTCTTTGTATCAAACTCCCAGGTGGCGATGCTGATCTGCGCAGGCTTCTTGATAGCGTGGATCCCTTATGCAGTGGTGTCAGTGGTGTCGGCGTTTGGTGAGCCGGACTCAGTGCCCATCCCTGTGTCTGTCATCCCCACACTGCTGGCCAAGTCTTCAGCCATGTACAACCCCATCATCTACCAGGTCGTGGACCTGAAAAACTCCTGCGCCAATTTATCCTGTTGTAAGGCCCTGAAGGAACGCAGGCATTTTAGAAAGTCAAGGTAAAGCAGAGCACATTATTATTATTAGTCTGTGACATTGTAGATGCAGCATAGCGTTGCTTCGGGCACAGCGCTGGAGTTGTGCTTGCATTAGCTGATTGGTCATTCATGCTTGATAATCATAGGCTCATGCACCAGTTGTGTGGCTACCAGCTGACCAAATACACCCAACATCTTCATTTAGGTGTCCAGCCTGGCACATGGCTTCCTACTACAGCTCCCTCCAGAACCCCAACCTCCTCCTTATTTGCTTACTGCTAGTTTGCTGTTGTTTTAAAGACTTAATATTCAAGCATGTGTTTCTTAAAGGTAGAGTAGGTATTGTATTTTAGAAGCATGTTTATTATATTTGTTGTATCTGTGGCTGTCACAGGCCTGTAGTTAACTTTCCAATCATTTCATTCAGCCTCAACTGAAAAAAATATGTATCCTACAGACCGGATTTTTAAAGTCTGAATATTTCAACATCTACAATGTTCGTCATAGCCTACATCTACAATCTATGGCTATGATGCACAGTGTTGGCCTCTGTAGGCTAGCTGTGGATGCCAAATCCAAGAAAAGAAAAGTCTGAGAGGAAAATAGATAATCTTGTATTTGTGACTCCCGACAGATTTTTATTTTCCTTTCTGGCTAAAATGGCCCTTTGGATAGTAAACGTTGCTAATCCCTGGGCCATACCCTTCCAAGCATTCGCTAAATGCTAACATTTGCCTTGCTTTGATGCTAACCGATGCTAAGAACTGGTCCGGACTGGGAGCAGAGCGACTCAGCCATGGCAGCTCACGTTTTTTGTTCCCAATGTTATGTTGAAGTCTGTTTCCCCAATCTCTAACCCTACCCGAAAAACTGTCACAACAGCAAGCTAGCACCTGCAGGAGTTGCTGGCTAGCCAGCCAGTCATGCTCACAGACCCCACTATTAACTGGCTAGAGCTCTCTCAAGAGAAAAGAGGCTTTTATTTGTCTGTTTGACAGATGATTTGTTGAAATATCACAACTCAAATGTCAGTTTTAAAAAACTTGTGGTTATCTGTCTTGATCTGTTTTGCTGTAAAGTTATTGTAACAGAGTGACTGTCATCATAGCTAAGCAAAAGTCAGCCTTTAGCAAAAGCCTGAAATGCCTGTGAGGGTATATCCAATCAGAGTGGGGGCGGGTCTTCCTGTAAGGCATTTTTAGGTTATGTATGTCCTGCAAGTCAGTTTAGTCTCTCCCAGGCAGATATATTGCTAAAGCTGTAGTGAGCTAGTTGCACAAGAATGACAAAGCAAAATTTCCCAACGCTAACATGCTAGCTTGACAGCTATAAGTGCTAACAATAGCCATGTTGGCTGTTTATGTTACATTATGATAATGTCAGGTCCTCTCATGTGAATTAAACATGTGGTAGTTGGATACCCCAGCTTTGAGTCTAACATAGTGTAGGCCTGATGTAAAAAGAAAACAACAATATCAACGGCGAATGTGGGAAATGCTGGACAATGCTATTCTTCTGTTGCCGCCGGGAAATAAAATATCCTTAAGAGCTTTTGAATGAATGCACTTCAGTCACATTCTCAAGGGCATCTGACAGTGCAGGCTGCCACAGCAGGCTACAGTAAATTGAAAGTCTTCACTGTTGGCTGCAATCATGACTCTGCATGTTTAAATTCATTAAACTACATAAACTAGATGGATTTACTTCACTGCAGGTAAATCCAAGGATTTTAGACACTTTAACTTGAATTTGATCATGCCAATAGGCAAAAGAAAACATTTTCCCATTAGCTAGGGCTGCACAATTAATGGAAAAATAATTTTTGAGAAGGAACAACACAAAGACAACCAGAATGATTTAATTTCCATCACATCATTTCACCATGTTGTTTTGATGCTTTGAAGAAGACAGACGTGAGAGTGCTTTAACGTCACGACCAAATGTCCACTCAGTTGAAGCAATTATGTCCATTTGTTAAATGCTGCTGCTGCAATCATCCTTTGCTGCCTTGTGATATAATTTATGAAAATGGTTGATTTTAGAAGTTATTTTTACAAAGAAAATTACTTCCAAACACGCTTAAACTCTACACTTGTTACATATGTTTTCCCACTGCGGCACATAAGAGCAATTGCGTTCAAATGCAGTTAAGAGCTTCAGAATATCAGCTGTCTGTGGTGCTGAAGAGGACGCTGAATACACTTGAAGTGACGCTGCATTAATTTTTATCTGTAAGCTGTGCCAGAAATTGCTCAGTACGGATTTCAGCTTGCTGCTCTTTAAAAATTCATGCTAGGGGCTGGACGTTTAAGACAGAAGCAGACGTTATTCTTTTAAGCTTAAATTAAAGCTAACATGAAGCATGACGGTTTCTCTAACTCTCATCAATATTCACATCATCTATGTGAATGGCATCCTGTCTTCATCAGACCCGTGTGCGCCCACGTGGCAAACGACAGATGCACCGTAAATGAGAAGAAAAGAGAAGACGTGGAACCTGAAAATAAATCAAGAAAGTGACTTTTCAGGCAGAACGGATGAATATATTGGAGGAAGGAAATGAGAGCAGGATGATGATGACAGAAACTGACAGATCAATTAATTAACGAGTGCGTTAGTTAAGCTTGTTTATCTAATTTGTAATAGAATTTCTAAAGATAATAATTACAGTTTTATTATCACTTATTTAAAGTACACTGATGTTCATGATAAATTACAAAACTTGGCTAAACTTTGCATCACTCCAACAACTTTGCTGCTCACACACTAGTGCATGCACCAGATCACACACTTAAGGTCTGGTACACTTGTCGCTACTACTCTGAAATGGTCATATATGTCATTTTGTGAGCCACTGCCAATCAACCTAATCTATTGTTTAGGTGTGGAACGTGTTGGTGTGCTATATTTGTGAAACAGATGACCTTTGCTGACCTCCTTCTTTTCGCGTCCTTACAGGTTCTACACCATCTCTGGCTCATTAAGGGACAATCCACCGGCCAAAGAAGCTCATATCGAGATGTGAGACAGACACTTAAGACTGTTACCTCTTCCACTTTGGACAGTTTGCCTTGTTCCCTGCCCTCTGTGCCCTACACTTACCCAATCACACGCTGCCTATCACCTGCTATGACATCATCAGCTGCTCACCTTTCCGGTGGTTCTCGCTGCTTGTGTTTTTTTTTTTATTATTATTTGCACCCACGCTGGATCGCAGCGTGCCACCAGCAGCTCCCCCACCTCCTCTTCCTCGGAAAACACATCCTTCCCTAACGAGGTTTTCCCTAATCTGTGGAGTTGCGTCTTCTTTACCGTGGTTATGACTTACAACTGACGTGTTGTGCGAGCATCTTGGCTTTGTTTTCGGCATCACGGACACGCTGTCCGTCAGCGCTACGAAAGAGACAACGCACGTGTCACTGACTGACTTGTTCTCGGAATCCAGCTCGACTCAGGTTTGAAAACTTGAGAAGTTTCCAACTAAAGGCACGTGATACCTGGAGCTATAACCTTTGGTGAATCCAAAATCTTGCATAAGTGTGAAATTGCGACACAGTTTTCAAATATTGAATTTATTTTCGACAATGTTTCTAAAGCTGAACTGCAAATTAAAAGAGAAAGAAACAATCAGCCTGACGTGAGCCACGTCAAATCAGGTTTGTGTGTAACAGTCAAACTCAAAGTTGTATTTTTACTGTTTGTACAGGCTGTTGTCTTTTGTACTCCTGCACCTGTGGCTTGTATACAGTAGATATATTTCAGGAGGCACTGAATCACTTCAGCTTATGTTTTCATCAGCTGTTAAACTGCACACAATGTGATGATATGTGACTCTTTCCCGCGAAGACTTAAACTTTGCATTTACAGGGTACTGACATTTTGCAGCACTGATCTAAAGCTTATTTGTTCCTGTTCACGAGCGAACAAAGCGTCTCATGGTTCAGCTCTTCACAAGAAAACACCCACACAGGATGAGTGCACTTTACTTGGAAAACCATTCAATATGCATAAAATCAGTTTGTGTTACACATGTATATCTTGGATTGCTGCGGAGAGGAACATGGACACGCAGTATTCATGTTAAGAATGAAGTGTATGTCATTCTTTCACTGACTACCAAAACCTGTTGTGGCCATGGGTACAGGAACAATTATGGTTGATTCAGGGACCATTTTTGAATCTATTTAATGTTGGTTTGTTGTCTGTTTTTTTTTTTTTGTTTTGTTTTTTTGCCACAACCATAAGCATAATCGTTTCCACGATGCGTTAAAGAAATGGTTTGACATTTTGGGAAACAATGTTATTAATCTTCTTGCCAAGAGTTAGATGAGAAGATCGATACCATTCCTGTGTCTGTGTGTTAATCGTGAAGCCAAAGACAGGAGGAAATTAGCTTAGCATAGCATAAAGACTGTCTCTTATACACATCTAGATGTGTATAAGAGACAGGTTTATGTGGACTTGCATATTTACATAAACAAGCCATAAAAAACAGGAGGTCACTGCACTTAGCTTCTGGTCACAAAGAGTTACTAATAGTTAAATAAGATGTAGCATATTTATTAATGAGTTTTAGAGGTGGTTGGGTCTGAATTTTGAACTTTGATCAGAGTCAGGGTAGCCATTTTCCCCGCCAACAGTCTTATGCTAAGCTAATCACTTCCTGGCCTCAGCTCCATGCTTAATGGAGGTACTTGAGAGTGTGAACTCTCAGGGGACAGCTACGAATTGCAGTGTGAGGGTCAAATGACTGATGGGGATAACTGATCTACAGTAGCACTACCGCTAGCAAGCTAATCTACTAGCATTTCTAAGTGGCCAATTGCAGTGACTTCCTATTTGTGTATGGATTAAACAAACAAAATATATCCTAATAATTAGTGAGCTTTAGAGGTGCTTGGTGCTGAATTTTGAACTTCAGGGAGTCAGGGCAGCAATTTCCCCCGCTAACAGTCTTATGCTAAGCTAATCACTTCCTGCCGTCAGCTCTGTGCGAGGTGCTTGAGATTTATAACTCTCAAAGGGCCCCTACAACTTGCAATGCAAGCATCAAAATACTGCCGGGGGTAACTGAGCTAGTACTACCGCTAGCAAGCTAATTTGCAAGTCGTATAGAGAAGAAAGATCAATAAAGAATAAACGTGGCTTACTGATGCTTTTGTCAGTCTTCGTCTATTAGGTGACCATGTGCTTTGCAGCTTTGCAGGCCATATTTTTCAGTTTGAGAGTTTCCCATATCTATATCCTATATCTTCTCATGTAGGTCTTGGCAAGAAAGTGAACAAGTGTGTATCCCAAAGCATCAACGTATTCCTTTAAAGTGAACATTTACTTGGTTGAACTTTTTCCCTTTTGCACACACCTCGGGTCTAATTCATGAAAATGTTTATGTTTATTGTTCATGTATGCACATTTCTGAAATGAAGATAAGCAATATTCCAAAAAAGAAATGGGCTTCGCTTATTGAAAATCTATCTTGCACACCTTCACTCCATGAATCATAAATGAGCGTTAATGCAACGCTGTTCAAAAATGTCATCCGGTGAGTAGAAGGAAGGAAGGAAGTTAATGAGCGGCATTGATTCTCTGCCGGCACACAGAGAGAAAGTTCACCAGCGGGGTTAGCTTGATTAGTGGGTGGAGTGGGCAGAATCCTATCTCAAGTCAAAAGAAAGAAGCGGCTGGCAGCAGCGGGGTAAATCAAAGGTCGCTGCTCACATGTCCAAAGTGGAGGAAAACGAGAATGAAGACATGGTACTTGATAATGAATTCAGTGTTGTGTCTAATGAAAGTCTACAGTTATAACAAAGTTTATCTGTGTTAATTGTGTTGGGCAGTGATAATCACATCTCAAGATACGCATGTAAATTTCACAAGTCAAGGCTGCCATGAATCCACATCAAGTGCTATTAGACAAGTTTCTTCACTCAATACCGGTTTGATCAGGTTTAGTTGAAGAACTATTCTACAACCCAAGTTCCATGAAAGCTGTGAAGTTGTGTAAGACGTACTTTTACGTATTTTCATTTAATGCCTGCAAGATATTCCAAAAAAAAATTGGGGCAGAGGCATCTTTACCCAAAATTCAATTTTCTATAGGTTGTTGTATATTTTTTGTGTGATCATGCACTACAGACAGGTCAAGTACCTGAAGTCTTTTACTACAAAGTCACGCTGTTCTAACACAGGCAGAATGTGGTTTGACATTGTCTTGCTGAAATAAGCAGGGAAGTCAGATGTATGGCGGCATATTACGCTCCAAAACCTGTTATGGCCCTTTCAGCATTAACGGGGCCGCCACAGATGTGACAGTTAGCCATGATGACAGGGCACAAACACCCCCCAAAAACCATCACAGATGCTGGCTTTTGAACTTGGCGCTGGTTACAACCTGGATGGTCCTTTTCTTCTTTACCCCGGAGGTCACAACATCCATGATTTCTGTTCTGATTCTCTGTTAATATATGACTTTCGCTTTGTATTGTGGTACATGTCTTATATTGCATTTGTAGTAACAAAGTGTATTTCCTGACTACAGTTTTCCAAAGTCTTCCTGAGCCCATGTAGTATCCTTTATACAAGTCTGTAAAGATTCTCGGTCAACCAGGTCATGGTATTCACTGAGGGATATCATCGGCAGCTGCGCTCACTTGGGTTCTTGAAGACTATCGCCTCTCATCCTTTGAAATACGGTAATTTATATGATGATGAAATCAGGATATAAATTTAACAACAATCCTTGAATACCCCTGTCATCATGGGCTTGATATCTGGGTGATATCTGGTTAAACCAAATATCACGATATGTTTGACCAAATATCTCGATGTCAATATTTATCAGTGTTTCAACAAATTGTATGGATGACTATTGGTACTTCCACAAAATATTAACACAGTAAGATATTTGAGAAATAATTACCAGTAAAGTGGCTAAAGGCAAATAATTGAGCAGTGTGATAAATTCAGAAAATGACATCACTTTACTGTAAAGCAGCCTTTGAAAACCAGGAAACACAACGCTTATACCATATTACGATATAAAATACTAAATATCGATAGTTATCGACATTGTCCAGCCATATTGTGGATAATATTGCATCTGTATGTGCAAGAAAGCTTAATGCACTATTGGGCTTTTGAGGATTTTTGCATCAATGTGACAAAGTACCTTAACGACTTTCCAAGAGGTTAATTTATTGCTTTAAATGAAGAGAAATTTTCATCTGGTCATTTTACCTCAAGGCTTTCACAAGAAAATGCACAATCCTGGTATATATATTAATATGTTGATATAAAAATACCTATGTGCTGTATATCATGATAAAATATTTCATCCAAATTGCCATGACCAGAAAAGAAATGTCTCTATTTTTATCAGCACATTTCAAATGACCTCAAATGCTATATTAGACCATGCTAAAACAATCAGTCATAGCTACAGTAATACATGGTAGCAAAACACTTATCTCACTCTTGTAATTGACAGCAACTTGCGTGACGACCAGCGCCACAATCTATTAAAAAAAATCACCACGCAATTTGTTGCATTTTCTGGTCATATGAAACAACTGAGGCGATGCCACCTTGAAACTTGTCTTGCTGAGCCTTTTGTAACCGTGAAACACCGAGCCTCTCGTTTTCCTCCGTGTGTCAGCACTCTGACGCTGAAGCCTAAGTGTTTGGGCGTGTCCCCCTGTCTTAAACACCTGTCTGGCGCCTCTGTTATGACTGCAACCCAGACACTTTTGCGGATTCTCCAGCAACCCTTAAGTACCAACTGTCCTTCAAGTCTAAATGCATCCACACTGTCTCTGTGAGAGGTGACTGTGTTGTATTGTTATGAACATGTCTGCTTCTTTGTTTCATTTCTTCTCGACTCACATCTCACCGCGTCTATAGGAATCTGCTTTGTTCCAACCAGACTTTTCATTTACGCATTTTGAAGCAAAATTGTACATATTCCCATGTGTTTGTTTTTAGTGTTTTTTTTCCACCCATGACACCGTCCCTTGCGTGCCTGATTACCAAAGTCCACAAAAGACACGTGATGGTCAGATTTTGGGACCTGGTATTTGTTGTTCGTTTTTGTTGGAACAACCTGGAAGCTAGCATTGCTTTAGTTTCCTCCACAAAAAGCCAATTGAATGTTTTAAATTGGATTGTGGATTATGGCAGAAAAGATTAGTTTTAGTTTTATTCAGCATATGAACACCAGTTTTATGATTTCTGAAGTCGTGTGACATAGCCGTCACCTACACTAAGTGATTCGTGTTTGGCGTGATGACGTTTAATGTCGCTGACAACCTCTGTGGTCTCAGTTAGCCATTTAGCAACTTGTTTTTAAGACAGGTAAAAGCTTAAGAATTCACGAATGGGGTATTTATCGGTGAAAATCTCGTACCAAATTGCTTGACCATCTAACAAACCAAAAAAAAAAAAACCTTTCAAAAAACCTACTGACTGCTGGACGAGGCAACTGCAGCCTCACTTCACAATTTTAAGACACTTTGGTCAGATGATGGTGCTTTAAGAAGCACTCTTACATGTTGATACACATTACACCTTGACGGATTTATCGCAATTTTACAAAATATGCAAGGCTAGTTCTTGTTTTGCCGACAGTATATGGCGTGTTTCTCACTGTCACTGGCTGACCCTTTTCTAAGCCCCGTCCTCCGTAGTTACTGTTGCTAAGCCTGCCACGCTTTCCATTCTCGCTCTGCATTTATGCGGTTCACGGTGATCACGATGGCAGATTTAACATCTAACTGTTGAAACACGAGGTCTGTGATTCCTCCGAGAAGTAAACAAAAGCAGCTTCTCATTTCCAGCTGACGACGGTGGATTTTGTCGGCTAAAATGATGACTCTCGCAAGCAGGTCTCATAAGTGTGGCTGGCTGATGTGAGCTAATGCTAACTCGACCTGAGTCGGCTGAGAAGTCTCCAGCTGACATTTGAATGTTTCCATCTGACATGTTTTAAAACGAGAAGACCTATGAAAGTTACTATGTAAAGTTACCTGACGGCTACGTGCATCATATAATGTCAGCGCTAAAAGACGGAGGCTAAAGCTAGCTTATATCTCGTTAACGTTGGAAAGCTATGACTGTCAGGAGCTAATTAAAATTCAGCAGCTCTCTTATGGAATATTACAAAGACTACAATCTGATGCAATCCAACAACAACATAACATGACATAATATGACATAACATCAGAATTTTACTATAATTTTACATAATAATCTTCAATAAAGCATTCAGAAACGAGTATTTATTGCAGGGCTATTGAATTGGATTGCACTGCATTATATTGTACAGGTGTATATGTTCTTTTGGCCTCTGAATGTGTCCTGATTCCCGTCTTCTCTGCACAAAATCCAAGTTCCACTAAATGTATCTTGTTGCACGAAACATTTTGCACCAGCTCATTATTGCTTTATGTCGCCACTGTCTGCATTGTCCATATGTTTCTATATGTCTGCTCGGACCCTCATGAACCTGCTGCTTGCCTCGAAATGCTTTGTCAATAATCATCAATGTGCTGATTGATAAAATATATTTTTGAAGAATATTGTTTCGTTTCTTGCTTCCTAATTCTGGTGAGTCAAATGATGTCATGTGATTTCCTTAAGGCCGATGTCCTTCACGTAGAAGCAAAAAGGAAACTGAGGTTTAGCTTCACTTCAGTAAGCACACTGTAGGCTACTGCACATGTTGATGCAGGACTGATGCAACTAATGTTTATGCACAAAGGAATACAACACCGGCTCTCAGTTCATGTGTAAAATCTTTGAAAAGTTTGATTTTTAAAAGCCTGAACTGGGGGTGAAGCCGCCTGTTGGCCTGGCGTTAGACGGCGGAGACAAAGACGTCCTCGTTTGGTGTCGAACTGAATCTCAGGTATTGGTTGTTAGTTGTTCAGGTCTGTTTCTAGTCTGCTGATAAATGAAGATGTATGGGGTCACAAATGTGTTGCACATAAAAACTGTTTATCATGTAAATTACTGTTGTTGTTGTTGTCTTTATTTATGCATTTATTTTGGTTGTACATTGTTATCACTTCTGTTGGATTTGTCCATCACTTCTGTCTTATCTCTATATTCAGCTACACAAACAGGAACAGTATTAAATCTGATGGTTATTATCTTTCTTGTTGACTGACAGTAACAATAAAAGGCATCATTCACTCACCATAATTCAGTAACATACTGACACACAAAAACACAGAATAAATTGTTTCACTTTGTTCAAATGTGCAGCTGGATTTTTTTATATTTTATAATTAGAATTAAAAAAAACTTGGGAAGCTGTTTAAAATATAAATAGAAATAGAATGCAATGATTTGCATATACTTTTTGACCTAAAATTAATTAAAAACAGTACAAAGACAAGATTTTTATTGTTCAGACTGATAAACCTGACGGATGAGATGAGCTCAGGTCCTCTCTCTTTGCTCTTTGTGCTTCTACCATGGATAAGCAGGCTACATGGTGAAATATTTTCTTTTCTGTCTGTCTTTATGATCCTGAGTCTGCATGGGGTCTTTTATTTTGAAAATTAACCAGATTCTCATTGCCCTTTTCTGTCTCTGACTTCCTGTCCGTTCGATCTGCTCTGTGCAAATTGACGCAGCATCCGTCAAAAATAGACCTGAAGCAGGACAGAGCGGAGAGCCGCTTCTGGTACGTGCCGAGGCGCTGCTGGTGGAGTCATAAGCATTATGTAGAATGGCTGCGATCAGCTCCAGCTGACGTGGCGCAGCCATAACGCGACGCAGCCGCAGCTGGTGGAATTTAGCTGTTACTGTACGCGCAGATTTCTCTGGATTCTCTAAATCTTTTGATGATATCATGGATTGTAGATGGTGAAATCCCTATATCCCTTATATTCCTATATTCTTAAACTGCTAGTCAAATTATATTCAGACACAGTTACAGGTGTGAATCAGTGTGAAGACATTTTACAGATAAATAGTTAATAAATGCTCCATACGGATGGTTCCTATTAATTTACCTTTGTTAACCCAGGATGTGTTTCCAGAGACATTCTTCACTCAAAGAGAAGAGTAAGGCTGGTATATATTCTATATTTTTTCCTCTTCAGCAAATCCCATGAAAAGATCAAAGCCATCAGAGTATTGTGTTTGTATCAAAGCCTGATAGATGTGATTCCTCGGTGTCAGAGAGCTCCATTGTTGTCAAAAATCTATCAAAAACAAACCAGAGAGCCACGCTGTTTGCACTGGGTGACGTGTTACGTCATCACCATGAACACACACACACACATCCTACATACACCGCCACGCTGTATGAAGCGTGTATTAATCCGCTGCTGAAAATAGTCCCCCTAAGATTTCCTCTTGTTTGAGTAGCGATTTCTAAATATGGATCTATACACGTGTGAGACGTGGTTAAAGACTGATGTCATCCGCGGGAACAAACAGGCCCGTGTGTGTGTGACAGAGACACTGGAGAAGTTGAAGTATTGAAAGGTGAACTTGCTTGTTTTGGTCTTTTTATGGAATTTGTTGACACAAAGGAAAATAAAGGATAATGGCAGAAATTTGTAATGGTAAAGTTAGCTTGTAGTTTGTTTTTAAATTCCTTCCACGCAGTATTTTGTGGAAGCGCCTGCCGAGGCCACGTTGTAGTATGGTCTTATATTGTGCTTTTTCTTTTTTTTCCCAAGCCAACTGAGAATGACATGACAGAGGCTGTAAACTACAAATGCAAACAGCTGAAGTTGCAAACAAATTCAAGCTAGTGTACAAATAAAGATGAAAAGCAGCAGTATGTGCTCTGAAAAATAAAAGCAAAATACATTCAGACATGTTTGGTCAAAACTTTATATTAAGAGGTCTGTAATAAGTGTTAGTTAACAATAATAAGGCCCTTATACAATGCTTATTAACATCCATATGTGTTAATAAGACTACATGTGGTAATAAAAGCCTAATAAACACATTCATTGTTATATTATAAGACATTTATAAGAAAGAAGGAAGGAGAGGAAACTTGTTAACAGTTTATAAACTATTTAAGAATGTTAATAAAAGCCTCATGTGTTTATTTTAATGGTTTAGAAGAGTTTGCCTATGTCACTGTTAAGCCTGCCTTACCTTTGTTTTTGTTCTTGCTTTATTAACATTTCTACATACTTAATTATGCATTTATTAGCAGTTAACTATGCACTTATCAACATTTAACTATGCATTTTGTGGCTACCGGATCTAACGTGAGCAATGCTTATTAAGGTTAATAAATCATTTATTATGCTCTTATTAACAGGTAACAGTGTCTTTTTTTTTGGTTAAACAAAGGATTTATTAACCTTAATTAGCGTAGATCACATTTAAGATCTAATAGCCAAAAATGCATTCTTAATAAGTGCATTATAAAGGATTTATTAACCTTTATCTGCAATGTTCACACTTCAGATCTGGTATACACAGAAAGCATACTTAACTGCTAATAAATGCATAATAAAATATGAAACAACTTAGTAATGGTTTAACAATGGATAATAGTTAAGTTAGTTAAACTCAAATGTGTTAATAGTGCTATTATAAACAGTTATAAAAAAAATCATAAGGCTTTTATTAAAGTTCTTAAGCAGCCTATAAGTGTTAATAAGCTTCTGCTTATAAATGACTAAACTAACACTAAACATGTATGTTATGCTATTTCTAACTGTTATAGTCTTATTAGCACATGTTAATATTAAAAAGCATCATATGAGGGCCTTATTACCTGTTAACTAACGCTTATTAGCCACTTTTGCTACACTTTGTCCAGCTGTGAGTATTTCTCCTCCCTTAAACTTTTATTTTATGCCAAAATGATTTTGTTCAGTTAGTGTTGCTGTTTCTTCATTCTGAAATGGTTGTTGTTTTTTCATATGACAGTCAGACGCGTCACTGAGGCTAATCTGCGGACGGGGTGAAATTGGAATGAATGATTGGTTAAATACCGTGCAAACAACAGCTTCCGAGGCAGAAACATCAATCGAATTCCTTCATTTAGTTTGGTGTCTGTGCGGAGAACGATCAAATCCTCAGATCCATCTGAACATCACATGAAATCGGTCGGTCTCGAACCTTGTGTCAGAAAGATGAATTCAAGTCAACCTCTCTTCATCACAGATGGCCACACTCATAGCTGTCCCTCTGGTGGGACTTGGGTTCAAACAGACTGAAATATTGACACAAATCAACATGAATCAGCTGCCTGTGACAGAAGAATTTGTGCTGCGGTCTCAAGTGTTTGACAGCGAGATAATGAATGAAAGATAACCAGCAGCGCTTCAAATGCTCAGACGTTGACAGTTTTCCTATTAATATCACGACTGACTGGTGTAATAATCTGAGTTTTCTTTCATCACGCACTTTCCAAATGTGATCTGGGTGTCTGCAGGCTTCAGAAAAGAATCGTGTTATTTTTTTACTCAGCTGAATTTGTCTATTTTTCCATATTTTTGTACAGACAAAAAAAACAACAACAACAAAACTTAATTTCAAAATGATAACATATCAAGAAAGAAACAACTTTTGGACACTCTTCGATGAGTGTGATGTCAGTGGACACTTCAGACTTAACAGGACTGATTGAATAGGACATATTGTCTCATACAGACTAAACAAAAGCAAAAGAAAGTCACGCAAAATAGGACAAAATAGAAACATCAGGTAGCAATGAGGT
>JAJHUR010073971.1:0-19618 GCA_027495735.1 Lutjanus campechanus
GTTTGGCTGGAGGTAAAGTTACTGCAGCTAGTAAGTTAGCATTAGTTAGTTGGACATGCTAACATTTGCAGCATATGTTAGAGCAGTTAAAGACAAACAGTATTGCTCTTCTTGGAGCCTTCAACATGTAGAGAAATGCTTGAGAGGCCTGCGGCATCCTAGTTACAGTTGCTAATCCATGATTGGACAGTTGCTGCTCACAGGAGGGGCTTAGCGAAGGGTCTATTCTGGACCATTTCTTCATAAACGGACTTCATAAACGCACACCGGACTAGTTGGAAAATTGAAACAATGTATCATCCTCAGAATTGGTTCAATTCAGGAACCGGACCTTTAGTTGTGAAACCACTCTAAGACAAAAACTGTGAGAATTCAATTTTCACGATTAATATAAAACAAACATAGGAAGGCTTAAATGCACAAAAAGAAGGAAGAATGCTCTGCCAGTGACAGCCAGTCCTTTGCTAATGAGCTAAATGTTTATTACAGTAGCTCTGACTGTGTGGATGACAGCGGAGAACATGACAGACTATGCAGCAGCATAACCTTAACCTCACATTTAGTGTTGAAAGAAGAGATTGCTGCTAGTCTTTCCAAACTGAAGCCAAAAAAGGCCACTGGCCCAGACAGACTAAAGGC
Organism: Lutjanus campechanus; assembly: GCA_027495735.1. Taxonomy (NCBI): domain Eukaryota; kingdom Metazoa; phylum Chordata; class Actinopteri; order Lutjaniformes; family Lutjanidae; genus Lutjanus; species Lutjanus campechanus. The sequence goes on from JAJHUR010073971.1 coordinate 640, forward strand.
ATGTCCTTACAGACTGTGCCCCTCCAATTAGAAGGAGTCTTTACAAGGTTATTCCAGTACTTGTTAAACACACACACACAGTGCCTAAATCATGGAAACTCTAAATCATTAAGCCTTTGCCCAAAAAGCCAAAAGCAAGTATGTTGAATGACCTTTGACCAGTAGTCACTACTTCCATCCATCCTTTTGTAAAACCTCAGAGAGCGCTGTCTCTAGTCTTCTGACTTCCTCTTTAGCTGATTGTTTGGCCCAAACACACACACACTCCTCAGGCAGAAGTAGAAATTTGGAGATCGATATTGACACGACTAAAGAATTGATCATTTGTGCCAAGCAAAATTTCACAACAGAGCCTGTCGGATTTGACAGCCAACTTTTTGTACTGTTGAAAAGTTTCAAATATATCCTGGTGCAGTCTTGGACTGAACGTATCTGAAACTGTTTCAAGAAACGCACAAAACACCTTCATCTTTCTAAACAGTTTTTTCGAGTGAGTCACTCCTTCTTTGAAATTGTTTACCAAAAACCCTGATTGAGAGTGTTTTCACGATCCGCTTGACTTCATGATTTGTTCACCTGAACTGCAGGTTTAGAAATATGTTGGCTCCAACAGTTGGCATTAGTTGACATCCTGACAGAGCAAACCAAAAATATTTTTCTTTTATTCCAAGTGCAATCAGTGTTTTAAAAAAAACACAACCCCAAATCCTGCTCCACAGTATTTTGTGTCATGTTTTAAAGTTTTATTCTTTAAGATTTAAATATTTTATCTGTCAGTTGTACTTGTTTGTAGTGTTGCCACATTTTGTTGGTACTTGTTTTATACATTACTTTTTCTAATGTTGCTTTTGTATTTTGGTAAACCAAAAAAAATTTCCACTGTTTTTGACAATAAAGTTGTTTTCTGTTCTGTTCTATTCAAATACTGAAACCAAAAACAATGTGTTAGCCTTTCAGTACTGACTTCTCTACCCTGTCTGTGGCTCTCAGCTCACTGCTACTGAAGACATTCATCTTTAAAAACAGACAAAAAACAATAACTTCAACTTTTTTTTTAAGGCTCAGTAGTTTTACTCAAATGTGAGTAAATGTTGTTGTTGTTTTTTTCTTGGGAACTATTTTAAGTCATGGATTACTACACATTTGAGGTTCTAGTCAGCAGCAGGACGATGTATGTCAGATTGACTCAAAATAAGTTAGAGTGTGTGTTCATGGTAATGACAGAACCTGTGTTCTAAAGGGAAAATTCTGCACTTTTCATGTGGATGTCCAGACAGTGTTCCTGGTAAATGTAGTCAGTTGAAACAATAAATACCTCAATGCTGCTATATTGACAAAGAAGTTCTCCTGTTCTTCTTCCTGCATCCAGCCGTGTCATAGTGATGTCATTGGTGAAAAACTTCAGGTTATTCAGCTTGGATTTCTAGCCTCCACCTCTGGGTAGACAGGGGGCATGCTAGATGAGTATTTCTGTCACCTAACACTGCTTTCTGGCTAACAAAGAAATAGCTGAGGGGTGGTGATAATATAAGATATTAAAAAATATAAACGCTTTAAATAAAAGGAAGCACAAAAATAAGAACAATACAATATAAACAGGTTCAACAGTTAAATTTACACCATCGCACCGAAAGAAAATCGATATTGCACGTTGGAATGATAATACACATGAAGTATTGATATTGCACATTGAAATTAAAATTTACCGGAGTGAAGTATTGCACAGTATGAAGTGACATTACACCTGAGTAAAAACTCGGTGTACATTATAGTGCAGGCAATTTGTCACTTTTGGTGAGTATGTGCTCTGCTGGCCGTGGGCGTCAGATGTTTGTGCACACTGCCGGCACGGCTTCATGAGCAGGAGATCTCAGCTTTTTCTGTCAATATAATGCACACTGAGAAATGTGTTGCTTCAATTGACTACATTTACCATCACTAGTTTCTGGACAATAATGGAGCTCTGTGGCACCGAGGAATAAAATATTAATAATCCAGGGTTTGTGCCTCAGATAATGCTGATGACGTCACCTTAATAACCCTGATGACATCACCCGGGTTATTTTCTCAAACTTGATGTTGCTCCTGACAGAGCCACAGAGGACTACACATAACATTCACTATAAACGTCTGGTAAATAAAAGCTCCTGTGAATGTAAGCCATAGGAAAGCGTTTTGTATATGAAATTATTGTTTTGAATAATTGAATGTTGTGCTACTGTAAACAGTTGTTGAACTTTTGCATTGTTTAAAAAATGTTCATATGTGGAAACAAATAAAAAACTGAGGCTGGCCTCTATCTGATGTTTACGTCGAGTCATTTTCACGACTATCTGCATTTAGTCAAAGATATTTTTCAGATCTGCAAAGAAAAGCTTGAAATAAAAAAAAAAAAGAAGTCTTTTATTTTGATTGGATAAACATTGCCAGCTGTGATGCAGGGCTGTAATGTTGGTGCCTCCCCTGCCAGCCAGGAGCTTTGCTGTTATCTGCATGTGCCTGAGGCACAGCTAATGTAAAAAGATCCTCCTCACTCTGCTCTGCTCTGCTAGCAGTGAGCTCTGCAGGCTTATCCTGCTCAGTCCCTCTCCGTTTCACCTCTCGGTCACAGCCAAGTGACTCTCAGCTGTGCACCACCTCGGCTCGGGCCTTTCTGTGGACAGAAAAGAAGAAGTACAGCAGTATCTCACACTGCTGTATCTGGTAAATGCCACAACAACAGGACTGCGGAGGCTTCCCAGTGTCCCCATGCCTGTATGGTTCCGGGGGCTTAATGTGTGCGTGTGGGGCCAGATGGACACTTTCATGAGTGTATGAGTGTGGATTATTCTGCCGGCTACATCTGGGGCTCCACATGGTACGGCAGACTGCGGTAAGAGAGGCAGGTGGGCACGTGGGGAGGGCACCCCTCCAGTGGGCTCTCTTACATCTACACCCAGTGACAGGGCACCGCCGCAAATGGCAGACCGAAAGGTTACTAGACGATCCTGCAAGACAAATGCTCCTCTGAATCCTGGCAAACATCGTGTCCTTAACTTCCTGTCTGACAGCAGCAGCTCACTGTTTCCAGGTGTCAGGTGTGCTTATATTGTTCTTTATTTGGCAGGCGCTTTTGTCCGAAGCATTTTCTTTGTCTTTTTTTTTTATCATATACACACTTTGGGAACACTTAAGGGTGCGGCGTCTTGCTCAAGGACACTCTGTAATGTGGACAAGAGGAGCCGGGGATTGGGCTGCCGCTCCTATGATTAATGGCCCACCACCTGAGCTACAGCTGCCCATAATATGAACATGCCACCACCATCAACACATTATCACATTATGTTCTGATTCACTGTTGTTACTGTTCACGACTGGGTCAAACAAGCAGATCGTATGACAGCGTGGCAGTCGGACTATAGAAGGTAATGCTGGGAAAACATGAGCACTGAAACAATTAGTCAATTAATCCTTTAGTCAGTCAACAGAAAATTAATCCACAGCAATTAAATAATTGATGCAGTTTTCACTCTTTTTTTGGCCACTTCTAAACACATCATTGGCATATTATCACCTTATATGGTTGAAAGGGCAAATGTGTTAGCAAACGGTTGCAACATTAGCATTCATTAGCAGTCATAATTGTGTCCATCTGATGAAGTCCAATATTCACTTCCTTTTTGTTTGCTAATGTTGACATTAGTTCACAGAGGTTAAAATGAACTTATTCAAGTTCACAGCTCACATTTTTTAAATTTTGAACTAAGTTCACAGTCCCAGAAATGATGTAGTTCACGTTCATTTCCTGTTTTCTTTATCTTGTTTGTTTTTTCGTTGTTTTTGTTTGTCTGTGTGTCTGTTTGTTTTTCATTTAATTTGAAATAGAACTTCCTCCTACCAGGGACGCTGGAGTCCACATAATGATGTTTTATGGAGCACAGTATTTATGTTTTATTTTTTTTATTTATTTTTTTTATTTTAACTTAATTCAAATAATTAAATTATTAAAATAGTAGCCTGGTCTTCTGCAAAAATAAAACAGACTTTTGATTTGAATGCAGATGATGCCTGACATCTAAAATAATTCAAACCACATACAAAAAAAACCTTAAGTAACATAATTAGATACTTCAGCAGTAATGTGATTACTTTCACCTGCCCCCAACAACTAACAGTTGTCTCCACCAAGGGGGCAATGGTAACACTTTTTGCATTAAAAAAAATAATATTACAGGCTTGTCTTTGCTGGTCAGTTGCATTATTAATTAGTGCACATACCAGAAGTCTGTATTTCAAGTAGTTTGTGAGTTATGAAGGAATTTAAAATGTTATGTCCCCCATCTTAAAATACTGAGTTAGTATCTCAAAATAATGACTTGATATGTAAGAGGGAATTATGTCTATCTTGTTATACAACCTTGTTATAAATGATAAATACATCACCGTGTAATTTTGTTTGCCTTCGCAGAAACGTTCACTTAGAGAGAGAAAGTTACAAACAGTAACACGGGTTTACATGCCGCATGGTTTCCTGGATGGATATTGCTGATTTTCAGGGGGAAAAAAAAAAGGATTCTAACTTTCAAGGACCAGTGTGTTGGATTTAGTGGCATCTAGCGTTTAGTAGAGCCATTACGTGGTTTGTCCACACTGGGCTACTGTAGAAACATCTCAGTGCAACATAAAACAGGACCTGCACCCTCTGTAGATATAAACAGCTCAAGGTAACGAAAACATAACAATTTTTTCAGGGGAATATACCCTGATGAAAACATACTTCTGAATATTATATTACATTTTTCCTATGTACTGCCAATAAAACCACAGAAATCTTACACACTTGTCCTTTAAGTGATCCATTCTCTTAAACTGACCAACACTGCTTTTGTCGGTCAGTCTTTCAAGCAGAAATAAACACATATTTCTGACGTTTGCATGTAATTGAAATCGTGCCATTTCATTCAGTAATGAGCAGATCATCATTATACTTACATTAAGGTACTGATACAGTCAAAAATGTATATTCACAAATTGTTAAGTTTATATATAAAAAATATATATTGCCAAATTGAAAAACCCATATCCTTCCATTTTGAAATCAATTTTTGCACTGAGCTTGCTCACACAACTCAACTTATTAATGCCCCCACACTCACACTAGATTGAACTCAAGCCAAGGCCTTTGTGAAATCAGAGCTCATTAGACGAGTCCACCTCATAATGAGTGGCCAGATCCATCAGGAGAGATAAATCTCCCGCTCTGCGCTGACTGAGATCCAGTTGAACACACCCGCAGCGCTTCAGACCACATGTGAACAAGATATTTGCTTTGAAGCACCAACACACAGATTTGAATCAGCGTGTCAGAGTGCCAAATGTCCTAGGTTGTGAGTGACAGGGGATCCGCTTTAGAGTTGGCTACCTGTTGAGGAGGATTAAACAAAATACAGATGGTGTTTACATATTAAACAAACAAAGGCAATCTCTGTTCTGATGATGGCAAGAAAAAAAATGCTTTCATCAAGACAGGCCATGTTTAAAAGTGGAAAATAGCAGATGATCTTTTTACCTTTTGGATCAAGTCTTTTCTCTCTTCCGAGTGTTCCCACATTTGTTCCTCATGGAATCAGAGTCCGTGGCTGCAGATAGGAAGTCGTGAATGATGGTTTTTCTGGCCCTGTGATAGAATCACATATGACCCTGAGATCACCTCTGAAGGACGAAGGCTGCTGAGTGTCCGGCCGTGTATTCTGGCCGTCAACGCGACGCGGGCGCTCTCCGATCCACTGCGGGGTCGGGTTGAATAAATTAAATGAATTACCAGCTGCCTTGTGCGAGCTCGCAGGATGCAGGGTGGCATGAGCACGCCATTACACCAATGATAAGGATATCTGCATGGCCTTGTGTTAAAGGAATTACACATAGCATCCAGAGCCTTTAAGAGACTCTGACAGTTTTGCGCACACTGGCAAGTTAGTATGACATGAAAATGTGTGTGGCTGCAGAACGGCTCGGCTGCTGCTTGGCCAGAGTCGAGTCAGGGGGCACTGAGCGGTTGGCTTGCTGAGAAGCCAAAAAAAAAAGAAGAAGAAGGAAGAAGCGTGAAGTCTTATTGTGATGCAAATGGACACAGTATTGTGCTTAAACAATGCATTAATACGTCCCTTTTTGAGCAGATAACATCACAAGATGCACAATAACCAAAATGATGTCCTCCGAGGTTATTTAAAGCGATATGACATCAAATCCTGACATTGCAAGAAGTGCTTACTGCCTGTCCGACTGGTTTTGTCTCCAGCTTTGATAAAAACCGATGAAGGATAGAAGGCTGCTCCTGAAGCCCAGCCACTATATGGGGAAGTCCATTTACATAATATTATGTATATTGTATTCCGCTCCATTCTAATGTTTGAATGTAAACTGAATTGAAGTCCTTATGCGCGAACACGGGAGGAAGTGTTGTAGCTTAAACGCAAGACACGTGGCAAGGTGTCCGATAACTTTGTCTTCCACCTGTAATCTGATGCCGCGCGGAGAGGAGGGATCGGCCTCACTTCCCCGGGGTGATTTATGATTGAGGACATGTTAATAAAAATATCAAAACAATCTGAGCTCTGGTGGGGAAGATACCGGTCCGCTACGTACATCATGCTCGACAGGCCCGTGCGGGGAAGGGCCCGCTCGGTGATATGCTTACGCTCGTATGGATGCCCCAATGCCCTGCTCTTGAATAGAATATGCAGCTGTTGTTTGTTTTTGGGAGGGTCGGTGGGGGTAGCGCTACTCACACAAGGTGACATTAGTGTGAGCATGTGCTCCTCTTAGCTTTGTAGGTGAACCATCTTGAAATCATGCTCCCAAAGGAGCCAGGTATGGTTTTCCTTCATTAAAATCCCGTGCTGAAGCTCATATGGGTTAAGTTTTTAATTTGGGTGTGTATTATCAGACCTGCTGAAACTGTATTTATTGAAATATTCCGATTTGAGTTCCTGTTTATTTATTACTAAACATAGCACAATCTCTGCTGCAGCCCTGGTCTAAATGATGCTCAGCTTGTGGTGCTCAAAGCACTAAGAAATATTTTTGAAAAAAATAGAAGAAAATAGTTCTGGTTTTGAATTTTTCAAATGTTTTTTTTTTTTTTTTTGCCAAAGCTGAGTGCCCCATCTAGTTCGATTGGAGAGAAGGCAGACATCTCTACTGATGATATCTCCAAATCTCTGCTACTCACATCAAAACTATCTAGATGGATAACCAGCGCTACAGGCCAGGGGGAAATGTCATTTTCATTTTGGGGAGAACTTTGTCCTTTTAAATGATATTGTGTCAACTGTGGACAATTAGATGTATTGTGCAGCTCTGTTTGTTGCCTGTCAAAGGCTTTTGTCATGGATTCAAACACCAACCACCTCAGACAGATGGACAGGGTGGGGAGGGTTACTTTAAAAATGTATTCTGATACAATTACTAAATACCTGTTAAAAAATGAAGTCTGTAATGTAATCCAAGTATCACAATATTAAAGTAATGTAATTTCATTACTTTCTGTTACTTTTGTTTAGCCTAATATTGTGTTTTTAGGGATACAACTAATGGTTATTTTCATCAACAATTAATCGGCTGATTATTTTCTCAATTAATCATTTAGTTGTTTGGTCCATGAAATGTCAGAAAATGGTGAAAAATTTGTTTGTCCAGCTGTTCCTTTATTTGTTGTGCGCAATTTATTGATTGATCAATTGACTTAAAGGCAAAAAATTACAAAATTTCCACCCTGTCAAGCATTTTTTTCCTGATAATGAATTAGCATCTGTGTGCACTGTGTATGGTAGTATATTTCTCTTTATTTTAAAAATATATTCCTACTAATAATCCCCATTTTTACTAAATGTATCTAATCTAATTACATCTTTTTAATCTGTAACTGCAATGGAATACAGTTACCAGATAATGTAATTGCATTACGTTACTATGGGCATTCCACAGGGCTCCATTTTAGGTCCACTATAATTTAACATTTACATTAATAACATAGGCATTTCCATGTAATTTACATTTCTATGCAGATGATGCTGTTTTCAGTCAACAGTCATTTAATACCTTACAGCGTGAACTTCAAAACTTGTTTGAAATAACAGATAAAACAAAGGTTATGGTTTTTTTAAATTCGATTACATCAATGTTATTTATATTACATATTATATTTATATTTTATCCTTAATTTCTAGATGCTGTCTATCACCCAGCTCGTAGGTTTATTACTGGCGAACCATATGGCACCCATCACTGCGTTTTGTATCAAAAGATTTGCTGGTCCTCCCTTTCTGTCAACACTTATGTCTATTTATTTGCAAAGGACTTCTCCAACCTTATGTATCATTATACTTATAACGCCCATTCTCAGGACTAGTGATTGATTTTTTTTATACTGATGCCAAGGATATTTCAAAATGCATTATTTATAATTTGTCATGCTGTTGTCTACATGAATGTATATCAAAATCTTTGCTATTTTATTGTTATTTTATGGTTATATTCTATGTCTTTCGATCTTTATTAATATTTAGTTAATATTTTATACTCTGTACTCAGGTCTGCTGCTGTTACTAAATAAACACCCCTTCAAAATCTGCTTTTACTGAAGGATTCATATCTGAACTGGAGAGACACATTCCAAATAGTTCATTAAATGGCCAGAATGACTGGATGAAAAAGATATAGCACTGTGTTCACTTCTCACACCCATTTTTTTCCCTCCCTCTTGCTTTTGATGGATTTATATGGAGTTTGGGCGTGGACGCAGAGTAATTTAGTACGTGTTAAAAGCCACTGCAGGGATGTAGCCTGTAATACTCACTCAATTCCACCTTCAATATCACTGTTCCTGAAATCTCAGTGATTTTCCGTCTCCGCGTCTCGCCGAACACAAAAATCATCACAAAGTACGCTGTCAAAAAGAAATCGTTCTGAAACATGGAATCCGCTCCAAACATACCTTGGCGCTGTTGTCGAGGAGCACACGCTGTACTGATGTTGTCAAAGTGTAACACTGATGCAGTATTAAGTCTGGAGTCGTTCCCGTGAAAAACTCCTTTACATTTTGGATGCTTTTGTGATGTCTTCTATAAGTGAATCAGACAAAATGCTGGAATAATTTGCTTGCTGTCAGGAGCTTTTAATACAGCACATCGGCCATTTCACTGACAACGCTGTTCGTTTTCTTACACAAACAACTGTGGTGCTTGGAAACAGCCATTCGCAATTCTTATCTATATAAGTGGAGACACTCAACTTTCTACAAGGTCCATATAGTGTTAAGTGTTACCTTGTAATCATGTTTTTTTTTCCTTATGGGCTATCAGTGCGTCAGGACTGTCAGATGTCAGAAGTACATCGGCACTCAGGATAGCAGCTAAAGCCATTTGCTACAAAGGCAGTGTTTAGTTAAGTGAACAGTGAGATTTCGGGGAGGGGGGCTTAACAGCCTTTCAGTGTGACATCAATCCCTCTTCACACAGCTACAGAACACTACATGTGTTTGTGTGAAAGAAAAGTACTTGTTAAAGTGTGGGTTTTCAAATCGCCTGCGTCCTTATGAATTGAAGCCGATGTGAGAGACTTAAAGGGTAGTTCTCATTTATTACAACCTCGGCTTCCCTGTTTGCTGCGCTCGCCAGTTTCACTAAACCAAACCGCTAACCAAGTCCAACAGGGAAACACGAGTCAATAGGTCAATCGTCAGTTACTCCTAAAACAACAGATATGCAGAGATAGAAAGTAACTAAGTACAAATACTTTGTTAAAGTACTTCAGTAGATTTTTCAAATATCTGTCCTTTACTTGACTATTTTCTGACAACTTTTACTTCCTACATTTTAACACAGATATCTGTGGTCTACTCCTTACATTTTCAAAGCAGACACATGACTTTAGTTTGAACGCAAGATGAAAACAACGTAACAAGACAAGGACGTAACAATATGGCATGAAAGGCATGAAAGACATAAGACACAAATGACATAAAAGGTGTAATAAGATGAATACCACGTAACAAGATGTTACAAGACTGTGATGACGTAAAAGATGTAACAAGACCTAACAAGGCAAAAACAACATAAAAGACATAACAAGAAGAAAACAACATCACAAGACAAAAATGACAAAAATTGCATAAGAGATGTAACAAGTAGGTAACGAGGTAACAATATATAACAGATAAAAATAACGTAACAAGACATAAACAAGCAAAAACAACATAAAAGATGTAACAAGAAGAAAACGGCATGAGAGACATAAGATGAAGACAGTGTAATAAAAATGATGTAAAAGGTGTAACAAGACAAATACGAAGTAACAAGATGTGCAAGATGAAAATGATGTAACTAGTAGAAAACGAGATAACAATACGTAACAAACGAAAATCACATAAAAGATATATAAGATGAAATCGACGTAACAAAACAAAAATGACATAACAATACATAACAAGATGAAAATGATGTAAAAGATGGACAAAAACAACGTAAGATGATATAACAAGATAAAAATCATTTGAAAGACATAAGATGAAAATGACATGAAATACGTAACAAGATGAAGTACGATGTAACAAGACAAAAACAAAATAAAAAATGTAACTGGACGTAACAAGACAAAAATTACGTAAAAGACATAAGACAAAGACATACTTTGGTAGTTTTAGGCACTAAAATTACTTGAGTGGGTTTTGAAAAAGATTGTAGCTGAGGTTAAAATAAGTACGTTAGAAGTGATGTGACAGAAGTCACATACATAACAAAACTTAAGTAACTTAAAACTGAACAAAAGACTGTTTCACACTGACGTCCTCCCTCTTTACTGACTGTGACCACTAGAGGTTGATGCCAACCAATAAACTTTTTTGTTGTTGTTGTTGTTGTTTTAAGTTTGTTGTTTTGTTTTGTTTTGTTGGGTTTTTTTTTTTTTTTTTTTACTATTTTCGGGGGTTGTATGCCTTTAACCTGCAGGACAGCTGAAGACATGACAGGACGGGGGGAGAGAGAACAGAGGAACAACATACAGCTAAGGACCAAAGGACGGAGCTCAACCCATGGCCACCACAGAGGACTCGCCGCACAGCCGCGCTCCACCAACCGAGCCACAAGTAATGTAAGTTTTTCAAGGTTCTTCAAAAATTGTGACTCACCACAACCACGAGACGTCACAAATCTACACAAAAAAACATCAGGCTGATGGGTCCAGTAGAACGCGAGATTAGCTGCAGACAGTGGACACATGGACGCACAGAAACGCATGATCTCCCCTCACACCTGATGGAAATATAACAAATCCAAGTCAAACAGGTTTGGAAAGTTGCCCAAATCTGTGATTGGGTAGACTTCAGCCTTTGTGCAACAGTAGGGAGCTAATAATTTACAACCACCAACATGCACCATCCACAACATTCACCCTTGTAGCATGTTTCAGTTTCAGCTACCATGAAAAAAAAAAAAAAACTGTTCTCTGTTGGTTTTTGCAGCACTGCCTTTATTGATTTCACACACAGTTGTGGGTTGGAATCATTGTCTCCTAACAGTGCAGGAAAACATTCCTTCAAGATAAATTTCACCCAACATGAGCTGTTGCACCCTGACACTGGCAAAGTTAGACTTGTATAAATGTCAAGAGAGATGTGTCCTCCTTTTGTTCGCCGCAGAATTTGCCAGCAGCTCATTTCCTCCAGGAACACGTTAACAAAGCAGTTAATTCTATCATTAATTAAAAGGAATCACAATTCAGTGAACACTTCAAATTAATCTATTGAGATTTGCTCTCACACAATGCTCACGTTCTATTTTCTTTGTCTCATCAAAGAAATTGCTGCTCGAGAGGCATGTTTTTTTCTTTTCGTGTCATTTCCGTCAGTCTGGTCCTGTGTAGCTCCGTTAGCAAAGCATGTCACCAACACTGCCAGGTTTAGTGGTTCGATTCCAAAGGGATCCATCCATGCAATACATGAGTACTCTTGTAGCATTAGCAAGGCGCTAACACAAGAGACGTCTGGCAAAAAAAACAAAAAAATCATAGAATCATAGGGGAGACAAGGGATGGTAGTAACATTCTTTGTCTGAGGCATCAGTAAATTGGTGGTTGTTCACGCTAGATGTCTCAAACTCTGATAAACGATACTTGACCTGTATTTGTATATTACAAATAATAATAAACTCACTTGGATGTCTTCTACACAACGACAGATTATTTGAGTTAATGTCAAATACAAAGAGTTCCGTTGTTACAACCTACCCCACTGTAGAGTTGAATTGTGACACTAGCTGGAGAGATAATTTGCAAAGATCATATTTGAAAGAATATACTGACAAATTAAGAATAAAACATTTTGTGTTTGCATAATGTTCCGTGCACATAAGGCAGCAATTCTCATTTTAATCAACTGTTACAACTGTCCCCACTCCAAGCAGCCATTGCATAGCCAACTGTTTTAGCATGTAGGCTTAAAGGTAGCATGAATTCAAAACATCAAATTAAGATAGAGAAACTTCTACTTTCAGTTGTGTAAGTCAAAACATAATGTTTACAATACAATGAATGTTGGCAAAAATGTTTATAATAATTGCTATTTCACCTTAATCAGTTGTTTTGGCTGTAAAATCCACAGTGTTGCTCACAGAGACATGGCACTTCTCTTATAAGCTCAAAAAGGAAGTGGGCGTGTACGATATTGATTACATCACTACAGCTCTTATTTGATTGGTTAAACTAGGAGTCACAAACCTGCGGCTTCGGAGCTGCATGTGGCTCTTTTGCCCTTCTCCAGTGGCTCCCTGTGGCTTTGACAAAAAAAAATTATATGGGAATAACGTGACTTTTTTAACATCAGAATTTTCATTTAGCAAAATTAGCATGGCATGATTCATTCTCCAACTGTAAAAATCTCTAATCTACAAACTGAATAAAAAGTTGTTTTTATGTATATATTTTGTCAGGTAAAATGTCCATCATAGCCTACATCTATGCTTCAGTGCCTTTTCCTCAAAAGTTTGCTGATAGCTAATCTTGAGTCTCCCTAGAGTAGCAATGGATGCTATGAAAAGTCACTGGGGAAAATAGAGAATTTCAAAGGCTCCACAGACTTTTATTTCCTTCTTTTTGGCCTTAAATGGCTCTTTTGATAGTTAAGGTTGCCAACGCCTCTATTAAACTGACACTGTTACAATTAACCCAGTGTTACAACACTCCCTGGTGTCCCCTAATATCAAAGCAAGAGTACTCAGAAACTGATATCAAGCGTACTCAATGAAATGTTATTCCTGGTGTTGTAGCTTTCATGTTCGCACATTACACAGGGTAGCCTTTGGAGTAGTGAGTTCATGTGAAATTGAACTCTCCATGCTAGCCGTGGATGCTCCCTGAGCTAGCTGTGGGTGCCAAGAGAAGTCTCTGAGGAGAACAGGGAATTTAAAAAGCACCAGAGAGATTGTTTTTCTCTTTTTTTGGCCATAAATGGCTCTTTTGATAGTAAACGTTGCCAACTCCTGGGTTAAACTGACACTGTTACAATGAACCTAGCGTTACAACACTCCCTGGTCTCCCCTATTATGAAATCGTGAGTACTCCGAAGCTGATTTTAAGCGTAATTAATGAATTGTTTTGCTCGTGTTGAAGCTTACATGTTCATACATTACACAGGTTGGCCTTTGGATTAGTGAGTTCATGTGAAATTGAACTGAAAGGCATTGTTTTCCATATAAATCCCACATTTTTTGTGTGTAGAATAATGCAGCGAAACAGTTTCATAACACGGGGAAAATGTTTGATCTGGCCGTTGGCCCATACTGAGCTGTTTATCTCCTCAGTCACTGGAGTTGGGTTATAAATACTCTGTGCTTGGCATCTCCACAGTATAGAGCTACTTGGAGGGTGATAAGGTGCTAATTAGCAACTGTTAGCAGAAATAAAAAACTACATCCACAGAATGAAGCACATCTCGCTGTTGCCACCGAATGTTCCGCCGATGATCCTTCCTCCTCTGCTCGCAGACACCGAGACTTGAGAGATGTCCCTTATTAACAGTGTGTACAAGAAACTCTCTTTTTTTTTCTGCCTTCCAGGCAAGCCAGGTCTGACAAATTAAGGCTGTGGAGTCATTAGATTAAGATAAGAACTTATCTTTTACTCTGAGACAGACTTTTATCTATTGTATTTTTCTTCTCTCCCATCTCTTTCATTCCCCCTCTCCCCCTCCATTCACTGTGAGATTGTTAAAGTAATTGGGATGTTATGTGACCAGAAAGGCCAGATAAGTTTTTAACCCTGTCATGGATTAACCTCTCATGTCTGAGGTAGGTCACGGAAGGTGCAGTTTGAGACATGCTAAGACTCATTTAAGGGAATCTTGATGTATTATTGTTGGAAGACAGCTTGTTTTTTCTGCAGGTACATGTGCCAGGAGGTCTGGAAATGACTTCTGTACGCTGTCAGGGGTTATTAAAGCATATAGTGTATTTTTGGGGTCGCTGGGCAAGACCGGTGTAGTGTCTTCATCTCCCGACTACATCATTTAGAAACGTTCAACCAGGTTTCATCGCCTGCTTCCTGAAAGCTATTTTAAATGACCTTTTAAAGTTAATCACAGTCATGCTCTGTTCGACTGGTTTAAAGAAAATCTGCGTCAGAAAGAAGGGGGGGGGGGGGGGGGGGGGGGGGGGGGGGGCAGAATCTCTCTTATAATATAATCCACAGCAGGATAATTAGGAAAGCGGCTCTCTGAACATCACATTAACGATCACCGTCAGATGCTTCATCTTTTCTAAAAGCGGTGTATGTATTTGACCCAATCTCTGACGCTTCTGTATATTTTTCTGCGTTATTAATATCTAAGGGAAGAATCACAGCCCCCGAGCAGCATGATTAGAGCATTGAGATTTATTATTCCTCAAAGCAGAACATATGAAAAACACCTGAAATAAATGAGTTAGACCCTCATGGCAGCAGCCAGTGCATTTCTATGATCCCGGTGTTTATAATCCTTTGTTTTAAAGGTCATCGCACCACCTCGTTGATATCTAGACATTTCTTTGAAGCACTAATTGTGTCTACATTCTTGACCACTTTGTCAGACAACTCCACACTAGAGCTGAGAATTCAGAGGAGTATATGCTGCTTGTTTACTGCGATCAAGATAACAAGGACAAGTCTGTGAAATAACGAAGGCCGGGGCTGATGCAGAAAACACTATATTTTCCATTTTAATGGTGTTTAAGCGTGGAAGCTGGAGGATAGATAGCTTGAAAAATGTAACTAAAGGATCGGATTCAGTGGGATCCAAATGGCAAGGGTAGCTGTTGGGCATGATGACGTTCCTTTGATGTGAGCTATAACTAGCTTTAAGCTCAGCTCGGGCACATCATGGCTGCATCCTGACTGATGTGGGTATTCCACTTAGATGAGGGCCACTTTGTCGTGTGAGCCAACTGTACCTTTAATTTCAAATTCTCTAATGTCTCAGATGGGAGGACATTAAAGGGCCGGGTCATTAGTGTATTGTAATGTTTGCCCACAACTGTGTGAGCTGGACTGTCATCTCTTGGAATTTTGTCATATTCATCAATGCTCTGCATAATGGGATGAGATACTATTTACATATCGGATCAAAATTGCCAGAGGAGAGCATTAATTATTGAAAAACTGACAGAATCAAAAGAGCAGCTTTTTCCTCTTCATAGTTTGTTGTCTGCACAGACTGAAAGCCACTCTGTGCCCAGTAAACACAATTATCTCAATTTTAAAGACATCGCGGGCTGTTTTGAGCCAACACGCTCGACACAAAGGCCGCGGCATCTTCTGTCGCCATAGCAAAATGAAGGTTTGCCCTTCATGCCGCACTTCCCCGATGGGCTGTAACAAGCGTCTGAGAGAGGACGCGGTGCAGCCTCTGGAGAACCACCTACTGTACAGTCCACAGCTTTGTTTTGTGTGTCAGGCTGCTGACGTGCTTAGCAGGCTCTGAATAATACAAAGTGCATCATATTGATCAGAGACACTGACTTCATTACTGAAGATAAAGCAGCGTGCTAACAAGGAAGAGGACAGAGTGCCGCTGATTGTCGTGCATGTTCATTCCAGGTAGAACACTTTATTTACTGGTGTTTGGCTGCATATTATCCTGTTAACACAAATCCATTCAAGAGGCCCCTGACTGACACTGTTTTACCTGCAGGGCTGAGAGGGTTACTTTAAAAATCCAATCCAATACATTTACTAAATATCTGTTAAAAAGATGTAGTTAGTAACCTAATCCAAAAATCACAATATTAATGTAACATAACCAGATTACTTTTTGTTACTTTTGGATTACCTAAATACCAAATACGGTGAAATCGATTAGCCTAATGTAGTCTTTTATTTTTGGCCGTAAGTAGTCATTTTGACCTCATGATAAATACCAGACCAAGAGATTAAAGCGATATTCCACCCCTAGATGATAATCCGCCCAATATGTACTCACCACTATGCCGATGTGATGATGGGTGAAGATCTTCAGTTCACAAAACAATCCTGGAGTTTCAGCAGAAAACAGAATTGCAGCCAAATCCAGTACAATGGCAGTGAACGGTGACCACGGATAAAATGTAAAAAAAAAAAAAAAAGCACACAAAACAAACACACAATGTCTCCAACATGCTCGTGTGGTGTAATCCAAGTGTCTGTGAGTCGTGACATTAAAATTTACACCATGTTTTTAGCCGAAATGTCATCTGTAGCATGTAAACATAGCGTTGATGTATCGCGAGACTTTGTATGTCTCTTAATGGATGCGCGTGTGAAAATAGCGCAAGATATACGCAATAACTGTCGCTGGTCTCCCCTACTTTATTTTTAATAATAATAGTTAATTAATTATTTGTATTTTAATGTCAGGAAATTGGAGCTGGAGACCACTTGTGAAGTTTGATTGACAGAGACAGTGATAGTTGTTCAGCGACCAAGATGCATCTCCAGCTAACAACAATATCTGTGGTCAGTATGACCGCCTGTGGCTGAAATAGGTCAGAATGATCACATTTTCTTTGCCTTTTGTGTAATGTATGTACAAAACCTTTTAAATGAAAATGCAGACATCAGCAACATTGTATTTTTTAATTCAACATTCAACGTTATTGCACATATAAATTTGAGAACAGTCAAAATGACCACCTTGGCTGTTCTGTGTTAAAGGAGCAATATTTAAGATGCTAGCATTCAAAACTGAGCATTGCGAGTTGGAATCATAAAATGTTTGAAGCGAGTTGTTTCTCCGTGACCCCCTCCTCCCCAGACCTGAAGCTCAGGCAGGTTGTCTGCAGGCTGCAGGACTGAACCTACATGAGCATGAGATGAGTGCAACATGACAAACGACAACAAGTCCTACACTGTTGTTGTTTATGCTAACAGTTAAGCCTGTTATCCCAAAAACAAAAAGCCCACTGTTCCAAAAATACAGACTCTGAAGTTCAGTGAGTGTCTCACTGCCTTACTCAATTTAACTGTTATAAACATCTAATCCTTCTAAAATATTATTAATGATTTCTTATGACTCATAAACAGACATTAACTCACTTAGTGAGTATTTGGCATTAATTTGAAACAGGCAAACAAAAACAAGACATATCATGGTCATTTTATGTTTTAGTAAATTAGATATATTACAGATTTGTCCTGTATGATGTTCACACTCAAGCTTCCATGAACATATTCCAGTCTGCTTTTACCCACATACCATCCCAGTCACCAGCATTACCTCCCTCAGTCCCAAAATACTTGTCAATAGTAGCAGTAATAGAAATATTGGCAGGTTAGTTAGCTGACTGGATTTCAGTGCAGCTAATATTAGCATTTGTTCTCTTACATGTTTCTTTAAATTAGATGTTTGGTCCATTTTCTGAAAGGCAGAACTGTTGTTCCTCTTATCTGATCCAAAGAGAAAATAATGGTGAAATTTCCACCCACTGAAAGTATTTTTTTTCACGAGATGCCATGATAAGGAATTAGCAACTGTGAGAGCTGCTGGTTTCACTCGAGACCTCGAGTGGTGTTGTGAAACTCGTGACGCGTTTCAGTGTGTGTGCATGGTAGGATATTGTTCTTTGATTTAAAGTATATTATAAAATTGCAAACCTGCTAATAAATCCCTATTTTACTCAACGCATCTGTAATCTGATTACATATTTTTCTGTAACTTTAATGGAATACAGTTACTCTCCAAGCCTGTTTGCCTGTGTGTCTAACATAAGACATTCCCCTGAGCTTGAAATGTGCATTATGAGAAATATTAATGAATTATTTGTTATTTACAGCAGTAGTTGTGATACATTATGAACTTGTGAGACATATTGGCATGAAAAAAAGTATCATACCTGGCTCATTTTAGTGGCACTGCATACTAGAACTTTTGGATTTTGCTCTAATTATTTAATTTTTATGCACTCCCCCTTTGGGGATCATTAAAATTTCATCTTGATCTTATCTTCTTAATCATAATCTTAAAATCTGTTTGAATATGTTGTAACCTGCTTTTCCTCTGATGCACTAAACTGTGTCTGTTTCATGCTCGATGCTAAATCTTCAGGTCTCCTTAAATATATAAGGTGAAATCATGCCTTTGCCGACTTTTAAAGGCACCTCACACAGCAGACATCTGTTTAAACAGAGCCATAATGGTCCATAATGAAGTTTGTTTTACAACACTGCCCCAGTATATACTGTAAATTATAAGCATCGGCAGTGGGGACAGTAAGGAGCAGAAAATGCAGACGGATACATTTTACTGCATCTTCCCCGTCCACAGTGTCATCCCCTTAAGCTGCCAAGTGAGTGTAGGGGGGTGAATTCACGAGGGTCTTCTGTAATAGGCTGGCACACACACAGGCACAGCCTGTGGAACCTTACAGGCTGCTGAAGCTGGTCTTGGCATTGCTTTTGGCAGCTATGTGGTTATGTGCTCTCTCGCACTACACATTCTTTC
>JAJHUR010073972.1:0-30017 GCA_027495735.1 Lutjanus campechanus
TTTCTGGTTTTTATTTTTTTTTTTTTTTTCTTTTTTTTTTTTTACTTGACAGGACAGCTAGAGAGTAGACAGGAAATGGGGCAGAGAGAGGGGATAATACGCAGCAAAGGGCCAAAGGCGGGAGTCGAACCAGCGGCTGCTGCAGAGGACTAACAGCCCCCACACATGGGTCGGACGCCCCACCAACTGAGCCAAACGTCCGCCCTTTATTCTTAATTTTTAACAACCTATTTTAATAATTATCGATACTGACATTTTATTGTGATTAATTTTCAAGCTTTATCGCACAGCCCCGACTCCCCCACGTTCGCGTTTCATGTGGCACATTCACATGGGATAAGCAACATCTGTATTTTACCCAAATTTTGTCTCTGCGCGACATCAGTTTTTTAGAAGGGAAGTGTCTGTTCCTCGGCAACCTCATGAATAATATAGTTTAGAGTTGTTTTGCCCACTTTCTGCATGTGTTACAAGCAGAAATACATACTTGCATCTTATTTACATCAAGCAGCAGATGCTTTGTGGCTGCACTTGAATATGACAACCTTTCGCTGCTCCTGGTTCTGTCATCATAGTTCATTGTAACCATCAACACAGTTGATCTCTGTTTAACATATTATGAGCTGTGATCATAGCTTCATATTTGTTCAGTCATCTGACTACTGAAAACAGACTGCAGAAAAAAATGACCCCAAATCACAGAGGTGCTGATTTGTACAGGACAAATATTACCACAGGACGTCTGTGTTCGGTCAAATATAGAAGATGACCCGTGGTGGAATTTTCACATGTGACCTCTACAAGTATTGCAAATTACTAGAGGTCCCCTGGTTATTCAAGTCCTGTGCAAATAGGGCTTAAAACATGCAGCGTTAGCTTTTTTTTTTTTAGCATAATGCCATATATATATATTGTGTGTAGCTAACAAGTATAGTATATCTAAGAGCCCTTTTATCGACTGACATTACTTCGATTACCTAGCTACAGCTCATGAGATGTGCCACTGACAGTTAAATTTTTTCAACGAAGTCAATCAATGGCTAGAAATGAGAACCTAATTTTGTATCCTTCTGTCTCAATCAGACTCACTGTTTAAACGACGACTACAAATTTCGAATGGAAAACTTGACAGGTGTAACACCAGTCATTAGGGATGCCCTGATCACTTTTTTTTTTTTTGTCGCTGATCCCAATTGCAGATCATCTATGAGCCATGTGGGTCAACACATGGCAGATACCAAACACTCTTTTGTTTTGTTACAGCAGCTATATGCAGTAGTCCGGCAGACCCCTCTTGCTCAGCAAAGATGGAAAAATACTATCAAACTGTTTATTTATTATTTCCTACCCTGTATAAAAATGGCTATGGAATAACACATCCACAATGATTAATTACTTTGATCTCACTTGAAGAGACAGAGCATCCTCAGCTCTGACTCACTCCTGCACCAACCACAGCACAGAGAGAGGGATAGGTCTGCAGTCTTTAAATAAAGTTTTACAGTATGACATGATTTGTTTGTTTGCTTTGTATTTTTCATGTATGTAGCTCTATCAAAAGACACATATATGTTTAAATAAATATACCAATACAAGTAGTTATGCCTGTTGTTGAAGGCTGGTGGTTTGCCCTCGTACAGACATAATTAGACATTCGAATGGTTCAGAGCAATGTGTTTTTATAGAGGGAATATTCAAATGTCATTTTTGGCCAGTTCTGAGGCAGCATAACCTAGGCTACAAATGCTGTGCAATTGTACCCACTGAACTACAGGTTCAGTGGGTGCATGCACAGGAATGTTTAGCAACAGGTGTGTGGTGGTGTACGTTCAGGGCTTTCCTCCAGAAATTATTTCATTTCATTAGTTTTTCAGTATTGGTATTGAGCGTAGGACTAGATCAGGGGTCAGCACCCTTTACTATCAAAAGAATCATCTGAAGCTGCAACTCTGAGACTTTTCGGATTTGGCACCCATCGCTAGCCTAGGAAAACATGAGACTAGGCACCCGCACATTTTAGTTTTTTTTCACTAGGTGTATAGGCTACACATTTTTATAATTGCAGAATGTAATAATTGCTAGGCCTACAACAAAGATAAATTACAGATAAGATTAAGATCAATTTTAAAAAGAATTCTTTTCCATATATTTTTTGTCAAACCCACAGAGAGCTGCTGGAGAGGGGCAAAAGAGCCACATGTAGCTCCGGAGCCACAGGTTTCCGATGCCAGGGACTTGAAAATAAGACTTGGATTATACTGCACAAGTTGTGAGAGAGATTTTAAACATGTTTTGCTATAGTTTTGCAATTTTCGCATCCACTTAAACAAGTCTGAATAGCATATTTTGGATTCATTCTATATTCATGTGGAGGAATTTGCACATAAGAAAAAGTCATTCTTCAGGAATTCAAAACAACATGGGTGAGTAACTGATATTAAAAATCATTCTCATAGGGTGAGATAGCAGGAGATAATTGCACCAACTCGTCTGAGAGTTTTTTGTGTCATCTCTTGATCGTATATTTTTATTGAATATCAGCCGTTAACAATTGATGGGTGATCGATCTGGGCATCTCTAACAGTAATAAAGAGCACTGGCCTGAGAATGGTGAATTATATTTATAGTTCAGGTCTCTGGATCCTGGCTGAGGGCCCACTCAGAGGATAAGATCAAAGTCAAACTTGAATAAACTGAAAATCCAGAGGCTTCTGCTCTGAATTCAGGGAGCATCAGCCTGACTTTCCCCCTCAAGACAGACGACAGTGTTGAAACAGTAGCAGCTCTTTTCATCACCAAACCTACAAGCCTCTCATCACTTTTAGGTGACCTGACATCGTCAGCTCTGGGAATATAACATCTTCTCTCCGTCTCTCTGTGTGTTTTCTCTGCATCAGTTTTCTGCTGGTGAGCACTGCAGCATCTAATGTTTCACTCGTCCAGTATTTAGTTCCATATTTTCCAAGTGGCTGGAAACATAATGGCCTGCACCTAAGCCACAGTGGCTAATAACGCCACGCTCTTCATATAATGGATGCACATTTACCTCCATCTCTCTCTCCCCACTCTGCTCTCAGTCCCTCTTCTGCTCATTCTCTCATCCCTCGCTCTGTCTCACAGACTCAAGCCCGTAATGACGCCTCACTTCAGGATGAACACGCTGCCATTTTTCATAATTACAGCTGGATGTGATTTTCATACAGCCTCGTGGTTGACATTTCTGAACGCGCGCACACACACACACGGCCATTAGAGGCTGCATGAGGACCAAACTCGAGAGAGAATGAACTCCATTAATAAATTCAGACACCTTTCTTAGTCCTCCAACTCAAAAATATAGTGAGAACGATCATTTAAAGCTGCAAATGAAAGGATATATATATATATATATATATATATATATATATATATATATATATGTATAGCCCAGTGTGACAATTTCAAATTGCTTGTTTTGTTTGACCAACAGTCCAAATCCGAAAGAAAATCACACCATCTGAGAGGCTGGAACCTACGGAAGCCAAGAAAGGCCATACATGCAATTATTTTTTTTAATGCTGTTATCTCAAGATCACAAGTTAATTATTTTATTCTCTTGAGATAACAAAGCTCTTTTCCTCAAGATAAGTATATTTATCCTGAGAAAAAAAAGAAAAAGAAAGAATCATGACATACACACACTGCTATGAGGGGTGGGTTTGGGAGTTTCAAAGCAAACCATATGAAATTTTTATGAACATTTGCCATTTGTTGTAAGCATGTTTGCTCTAGTGATTTAATATGAGGGTATTTACATAACAGCTAATAATTGTAAGAGGCAGGTTTATACAGAGTGGTCGACTTAAAGCAAATGTGTTACTGTTCAGTGGACAACAACTAAAGACACTATTCACATCGGTATGTGTTTAAATGGTTAAATAAAGTAACACTGAAGTACAGTCTGTAGCACTGATCAATAATTGGTGCTCCTTGATTGGATATTTGAACATTGTAGTAATGAAAGGTAACAGCCTTTTTTATCCTCATGATAACTGGTTGATTATCTTGTTATCTTGAGATAACAAACCTTGTTTTCTCAAGATAACAAAATAAATAACAGATTTTTTTAAAAATGTAAGCAAGGCCCTTCTCAGGTTCCAAAGCAACCAGCACATTTTTGGCATTCTACATGGAAAATTATTTGAAGGATTAATCAATCATCAAAACTTAATCTTCTGTCAGGGAACTCATCGATTCGCAAACAACTCGTTTCCATTCCAGTG
The DNA here is from genome assembly GCA_027495735.1 of Lutjanus campechanus. Classification (NCBI taxonomy): domain Eukaryota; kingdom Metazoa; phylum Chordata; class Actinopteri; order Lutjaniformes; family Lutjanidae; genus Lutjanus; species Lutjanus campechanus. The sequence goes on from JAJHUR010073972.1 coordinate 4,263, forward strand.
ACATTCTTCCGACGTCGTGGCAACAGATTGGGGAGTGCCATTTTCTGTGTCAACATGATAAATGCAAAATGCCCCAGGCAAGGAAGAGAAAAACTTTTGTGACTTTGTTGTGGGAGAACTTGACTGGCCCACACAGAGCTCTGTGTCCTATCGAACACCTTTGGGATGAACTGGAATGCTGACTGTGAGCCAGACCCTCAACACCCAGCATTAGTGCTCTTGTGTCTGATTGGGAGCAAATCCCTGCAGTCAGGTTCCAAAATCAGGCGTAACATCTTCACAGAAAAGTGGAGGCTGTAGTAGACGCATATCAATATGCATGGTTTTGAAACAAGCTGCTCTGCAACAACACACTGTTTTACAAAACTGGTGCATTCTTCTTCTGTTTAGAAGTTTTTAAACTCGGGCAAACTCTAAACCGTGCATCCCAGTGTAAGACTGTGAATTACTGTTTGAGCGTGCAAGTTTGTTCTTGACTCTTGGAAACAGTCTGCATAACAATCAAGGCAAGTCAAGAATTTCATTTACACAGCATCAAATCATGACAGACGTTATCTCAGGACACTTCTCATGTAGCCTAGAGCAGGTCCAGGCCACACTCTTGATAACATTGTTATAGAGACCCAACAATTTCCACCGTGAGCAAGCACTTGGTGAAAAACTTTGACAGGCACGAACCTTTAGCAAAACCAAAGGTCCACTTACTAGCTTTTCTTTTTCTCACAGTTTTCCCCAACAAATAGAGCTGCTCATATGTGATCATGTGACATATGTGGAACTTCTTAGTAGTGATCATCTTAATAGTTGTGAGATTTGACTGTCATCAAAACAATAAAGTACAGATCTGTGATGCAACATTAGTGTAGTGTTTATCACTAAGTTGCAGAGGTGATATTGTTGTGGACAGTGACAGTGACAGAGCTAGCTCAGACTTCAGTTTACACAGATTAAAATTAACTAGTTCACATTCATTATGTATCATTTTGAACTAAGTTAACAGTCCCAAAAAATGAATTAATTTATTTCCTCCCACAATGAAGGTGACCGGTTCTTTACAAAATGTTTCTGTGGGTGTGGACTTGGGTGGAGAAAATTTGTGGCTGCTTACTCTTTGTTAATAATTTCTTGTGATCACCATTTGCTCACATTTTACCTGCCAATACGTGTGTATGTGTCATTTCAAATTCTTTGCTGATATGGCTGATGTTTGGACTTGTTTCTCCAGACGAGTGTGCACTATTTGCATAAAAATGTGAGATTTTTTTCATTTAGAGACATGAACTTGTTCAAATATTCATATGAACTGGCTTCAGCAGTATCAGTAGGTGCATCTGAATCGCAGTTGAACTAGCCATGCTGGGTCAGCACGCCGGGAGCCGTGACACACAGTGCGAACAGAGTTAACAGTGTTTTTCATTAATTTCATGTAATGCACAACACTGATGCCAGAGTTACAGGCTACACAAGTTGGACAAAATAACCACAACACTTGACATAAAATAAGTTCCTCTCAATATATAATAAGCAGTGGGACCATCAGCAGCTCCCTGCAATGCTGCAGAACTCCCGAGGTATTTCCAGCAGGGAACAATTTTTTCAAGCATGAAACTTCTTTCCTTGATGGATGAAGGACGTGGAAATCTATGTTCTGGCAGTTCAGACACCACATATTTAGTCTCTGTGGAGCTGTGTTAGTTTCTTTGAAAAACTCTCATATTAAACTTGACGTCTGCACATCTTTTAATACTGTGGGGAAAGCTCGCCTGATGACTTTTGGGTAGATGCATTTAGAATTTTTGTTTGTTTGTTTTGGTCCTTATTTCTACTTCTTGAACATGAGACGCAGCCATGACCTTTGACTAATCAAATGCTACTTTTACGGTGAACATGAATATTATATATTGTGGTATGACTCATTAGTGTCATTACCTCAAATTTATTTTCAAGGGTCAATCTCATGTTGTTCCATTGTGCAATGTGCTTGAGATCAGAGATACACACACGACAAGTCTGCAACACAGTCTCCGATTGGTCGACAAACTCAACCCAAGTTATAATGGGACTGCCAGGGACAGATAACAACATGCTAACAACAACCACACCGAAGACATTCAGTGTTGGATTTATCATTACAGATTCATTTTATAAAGTCTCTAAAAGAGACACTGCAGTTCAAGGCTGGATTATAAAGATCCTAAAAAGGATACGATCAAACCATCAACATTGTAAAGGTAAAACATTATCATTAGCATTAGCAACCATTAGCTTATCATTAACTTTTCTGTTCAGCTTACTTCGGGGCTAACATCCTCGCCTTTCCAGGAGTTGACAAACAACAGACAAGACTTTTCTCGGTCTTGAAAAGTAGCAGCTTTTACAAACTGACACACTGTAACTTGTACTGAACATTTACTGCCAGATTGGCAGCTTACTAAGTTTAAGTTTCTGCTCATTGTCTGTTTGCTTTACTTCACTTGCACACTGCACACACATACTGCATACATTACACACTGCCCTATTCCTTAAAGGAGCTATGCTATGCTTATAACAGTATCCTTCAATAAAGTCCAATAACATTGGGTAGCTGCATTGTTTACAATTCCTGAATCAATTTTTTGCATTGCTGAATTAATTTGTTACTTTATGTAATTGCTTTGTCTGTTAGCTCGATGCTAACACATAATGAGAATTCCCATTAATGCTTTAGCAATCGCTGTAATATTATCTTAACAAACTGATCCATTTTACTTCATATGCTTAACATTAAATGACATGTCCACACTGACCTTGTGCTACAGTATGTGTAGTTTTCAGGGTGGGGTTACACATACTATCTTATTTATTATTCTTATAGAACCAACTTGCTGAACATTTACAGCTAAATCTAGTAGTTTACTTCAAAAAGTATTTTATTTACTTCATCTATATCCTGTATATCAATGACACTGCTGAAGTAAAACTCAGAAAAACTGACGAACAGGTGAAGTGCATTCTGTTTTTGGAAATATGACTAATGATGAAGTCCCTAAAAGTGCATGATTCAACTTATTCCCATGGTCTAGGGATAAAAAGTAAACAAAATTAGCAATAAATCCTTATAGCTAATCAAAATACTTTGAATCGGCACCAAAGTATCAGAATATTATTGGATCGGGATATAAGTGTATCGTCCGAGCCCTGGAAAAAAATCCATACCATCACAGCCCTACTACATACATTAACATTGATAAAGAAGTTTCATGACATTGAAAAGCAAAGCTCAGGCAAGAAACTGCCTTCTACCTTTTCCAGTCTGTGTTACCATTTGTAGTCTCTAAATGCTCTTGTCCTACATTTCAGCACCCAGGTTCTTTTCAGCCACCCTGACATGTTTCTCCTCCTTGTTTTGAGGTTTAAATGCAAAGTGATGGAGTGACAAAACACTGTCAATCAAAATGTGTTTCATGACCACTTGAGATTCTTGGCTGGTCTTGGAGTGTGAAAACATCTGAGGCTCTGAAGCCAAGGTCTCATCGAGAGACTGAACAGCAAACCTGACTTGACTGTGAATAGGCCTCAAGACTCTCACTCTGAACTTAAGACTTTTTTTTCTTGACAATGGTCTCTATAAAACGCTGTTTTGCAGTAAAGCTTCAGTCCCATTCTCGTTCCCGCTGAATCAATGCTAAGCTTGTGAATGCCGACAGCCTATTTGTCAAGTCTTTCAATTAGAGTGTATAATGCCACTGTGTTCCTAGCCAGGAATTTGGTTTTTGAGATGTATAAATACACGGGTAAACACTCTTATTTACCTCAGTGTTCTCAAACATAATCACCAGGCTTGGCTCCATGCTCTGTGCCCTGCATGAAATTAGCTTGCTATTGATTCCTTAAACATCTCCCCACAGCTCTCAGCATCGCAGCGCCCTAATTGGCTAAACCGCAGTTTTAGTCTCAAGCGAAATGACAGTTTTGCTCTTAATGTTGTCTACAGCAGAGCGCAGATTGCAGAAGAGCCATGCAATGATATTATAACAAACCTTTTTGGTTTATAATCATATTTCACATCTCTGCCTGTGACTTGACGAGCTGGAATAGTGAGGCCTTGATGTGACATTTGGTGACATTTAGCACTGGAATGTGAATGACTGAGTCTTAATATGAAAGGTCATGCCATGAGAGAGAGTTTGCCCACTAGATCTGACTTATGTCTACACTTCTGTATTTGTGCACAGAATGTACATTTGATTATTTTGGATCCCCACTGCCATGTCTGATTGATTTTTGCCCTTTGAGTCACTATGTAGTAGCGTTGTTGTTTTTAAAAGTTGATGCGGTCTCAGTTTTGCACATAATTTCCTAGGAAGGAGCTGATATGTGACTGGAATTTCTTAGGCAGGTTCCTGGAAAGGAATATGTAATCTTAGCTAATTATAAGCCAAATGTTCCACTGGTTCACTTTCTATTCACTGGTGACATAACCTTCTTTTACCAAAACCATTTTCAGTGAACAGCAGCTCTGTTAGTCTTTTTTTGTAAATGTAAATTACTGGCCAGTTAAGTTTTTGATGAATAATTGCATACCTACTGAAATGAATGTCTTTCAGTTTCTTTCTTTAAAACTCAAATAAATGCATTAGGTACTGTATCAGAACATTCTCTCTCTTTTCCCTGTAATTAATGCCAATTTACACAGTTCTAGCCAAGAAACTTTCAACAAAATTATAAATTAGCTAAAACATTCATCACTAAACCAAGGTTCTGGCGCTCAGAGTCAGACTCTGAGCTGAATAATAAATTGACGGATCAATTAGTCGAGTGACAGAAAAGTAATTTTTCAAGCAAACATACTGAGATTCTTGATTTTCAAATGTGAGAATTTTTTTTTTGTCATGTGTGATAATAAACTGAACATTTTAGGATTTTAACAGAACAAAGTTATATATTTTATGACATTTTATAGACTGATCAACCAATGCATAATCAGTTAATCAGGTTCATTGATTATGAAGATAATTGCAGCCATAGACTAGGTTTAGGACTTATCAAAGAGTGGAGGTCTGCATGTGGACAGAACAGCAAGTCAATCTGGACCTTGTGTTATGAATACAACATGTTATATGTTATGTGTTCTTAGCCAGGAGTTTGGCTTTGGAGATGTATGAATACACAGGTAAACAATGACTTATGACATGTAACATTTTTGATTTTGAAACAAATTCCCTATTAATCAATCGATTGTTAGCGACACTGAATATACAACATAGCTGGAGTTCATTCACAGCCATCCCGTCTCCAGATGAACATGGTTTTAACCTCTATCACTGACAACACTGTCATGACGTTAACTGTTGTGTGTTATTCCTGCCAAGTTCACACATGACCTTTATACCAGAGAATTTGCTATCAGCTCCTAAATCACCTTTTCTACCACTCAGCTCTAAAATATTTTGACTATCTTGTGTTGAACTGGAATGTTAAATTTCTTAAAAATATATATGAGTTGATAAATATTAATCAGGTTAGAAATACAGTAAATTGTGATAAAAAAAATAATCGTTATAAAGAATTGTTATAAATAAGGTTAAAAATTGCATCATAAAAATGGTTACAAGTTATTTCTTGGAAGGTTTAACAGTGTGATAACAAACAAGTTTAAAAAGATGCAGCTGTAAAGTCATGAATGTTTTATTTTGAAATGTTTTATTGTTATTGCCAATTGTTTCAGACCTCTGCCCTCCAGTAAAAATCAGATGCAGACCATAATTAAGGTTAAGCACTGAAGTCACACTTACATTTGTGGGTTCAGCTGCTTTGTTATGCTTTGCAGTAACTCACTCATTCATTGGCTGCTTGGCTACCAGCTGATTGATAACATTCAGTCGTATTTATCCAGGTGAACATGGCGGCCTTCTAGCCTGACACTTCTTACTGACCACTTTGCTGCAGCAGCTTCCTCCTTATGCGTGAAGTTTTTGGTACTGTGGACTCTTAATGTTTGTGTGCATTTATTAAAGTTCTTCCAGCAAAATCCTCCTCGCTGCTCGGACACCTTTTGACCCTTTGTCATAAAATCTAGCAGTTTAGTCGTTTGCTATGTATGCTCAATTATTGGACATTGTCTCTCTGACTGCACTGCATTTTAAAAAGCAGTAAATGTTTATAAATGCATTCTCCTCTGCAATATTTTCTCCTCCACCTACTCCAGGGCAGGTTCTGCAACATCGCTGTTTGAGGTTCAGGCCCACGGTGGCTTCTAATTGGACAGGGACTGAGGGGACACTTGTGATATGATGGCAATGACAAGAACAGCAGCGCTCGGAGCCACGCTGCCTGTGGGAGCTCTCGCCACGTCTTCTGACAGAATCGATGTGTGCGGCTGGCCCCGTCGAGGCTATAGGGACTCTAGTTCAGCAGAACTAATTACTGTTCATTTTAAAAGTTCATTTGCTGCTGGTTCACTCCCGGTCTCTTTTTTTTTTTTTTTTCTGTCATCCTTTCTGTCTTTTTAATGTTGCTTCATTGAAGGAGCCGCCATTATTTTGAAGTGTTTCATTAAGTGTTGGCAATCAGACAGCTCAAATCACTGACTTGATACGTTTCAAAGAGGGATTCCAGGGCAAATGACAGATAATAATTGACGGTTATACGGACGGTTAAATAAAAAAAACATTTTCACAAGGTCGGCTTGTGAATTCATTATTCAAATAGTGAAATTAGCATATTTTTATTGGTTGGAATTATTCCCCAGTGTGTCTGAGCCCCAATATAAAGAATGAATCATCTTCATGTGTTATAGATGTTTTCAGAATTCAAATAAGACAACATCAAACACACTGTTTTCAGTGATAACAAAACAACAGCTCAGTCATGTCACGGCCTTTGCTCTCATATCAAGTCCAGCCTGACGACGTTCAGACTCAGCACCACCTGACGTATTGTTTACTGTCTGACAGCAGCTCTGTACACCAGCCTGATAGATGGGCACACACACACACACACACACACAGCCTTCCTCTTATTGGGAATCGAGTGGTGAAGCCTTCAAGCTGGGCTGCACAGCTCTGAGCTGACGCGAGAAGACAGGCTCTCGTAGGTAACTGAGGGGGGGAGTCGACCTGCTCGGTCTGTGGGGAATCCACGGCAGGAGCTCCTGAGCAGGTAGGGGGCTCGCTGCAGTGTGCTCCTCCAGCAGGGCAGCTGATAGATTGCAGCATGCACAGACAAGACATTAGCCAGCGGTAAGTGGTAGTCACAGGATGCTAAAAATAGCAGTGACTTGACAGAAATGACCCAGCTCTGAGAGGAGTTACTCAAAAATTTATCTTTTCAAGTACCATTACATAACAACAGACGTTTCTAAGGTTAGCAGATCTATTATTTCCTTAAAGAACTCTAAGTAATAAAGCCTTTTATTTCAGTCAGCCAACTCATGTGGAACAGATTTATTGTGTGCACGTACAATAGACGAGATTATGGAGAGCCCATAAAAAAACATCAGAGACTACAAGTGGATGCTGGGTGGATTTGGAGCTAATGAAATGCTGCATGAGAATCAGTAGCACAAATCACAGTGGAGCTTGTTTAAAATACAAGGTTAACACATTTTCATGGACAAAACTTCATTACTTTTCCACAACTTTTCAAGGATCCATAATAAAATTTCAATGACCATTTACAACCTAAAAGTACACAAACAGAACTGTTCATCTATTAGTCAGTATAGTATGATTTACTCCAAATGTTAATTATTGTATGAAAATGAAATAGGATGAGATGGAAGGAGGAAAGCACACTTGTGTTGGAGAGGTGCTGACCATGAAGCAGCACAGGTGTGGAGGAAAGTAGTTGCACACTTGTAACCATGATGCAAAACCACTGCAATACCCTGATGAAGACCGTCATATCAAAATGCTGGTAAATTAATAAAATTAAAATTATTAAATGCGATGCTACGTAAGAAAACAAGATTTCAAAATTCTACAACTTTCTACAACCCTGAAAATAAAATACAAGCTAACAACAAGAGACCAAAAACAGTTTACGTAAAGTAATGTGCAGAATAAAGAGCTGCACAAAACAGCTAACAGGGATGCTGTGGACCAAGCAATCAAATCTCTGATATTTTTTTGCCATGTTTTGCCATGCATTACTCTGGTCCTGGTACAATCAGAGAGTAGAATACCTAGACAGTGAACTTAGAGACTTTGAATTTTCCTATTTTTTTCTCTGCAGTAAAATCGTTGGCATAGGATTTGCCTGTCACCAAGTCTTCAGCCCAGTTGGATTTACACTGTGGAGGTCAGGTCACTAGTCAATGCATAAAAAAACCCTAGTGTGTCTTTTTAAACAGATGCTGCGACATGAGTCACTATTTTAGTGGGAATCGTGATTTTTGCATTTAATTTTCACTGAAAAAAAAGATGACGATGTGACTTTTGCTACAGTCTGTACCAAACAAGCATGTCTGGAGAACATGTCTGCTTCAAATTGTGACACATTTTAAATGGAAGCTCCTGTGATTTGGATATTGCACTTGGCCATATTGCAATTTTGATAATATTTCAATTAAATTGTTCAGCCCCAGTCAGTAGTATAGAAATGATACATAAGCACTGTTTATACAGATGTCTCTGCAAGACCTTGGCAAGGATTTTTTTTTTTTTTTTTTTTTTTTGAGTTGGGAAATGAGAAAGCAAATAATGAGGCTACTGGGACTATTTGTTAATTAACTAAATTAATAGTTTTGACAAGTTCATTTGAGTTCAGGGTCTTTGCGAGAAAGAACTTCACTGTTCAAGTACACAACACACAGGGGGAATCCTGAATGCACAGCCTACTTATGACTTCACAAACATCCAGCCCATCACCCTTTTTACTTTTTACTGTATTTATGTATTTATGTTTTCATATCATGCTGTTTGTTCTCACTGTGTTCCTGCTGTTTGCCCTCATTGACTGTCAAGTTGTCAGTTTTCTTGTGCTGTTTTTAAGGCCATTTACTGAAGCAACACAATTTTGGGACAATTTCCCCACAGTGTGGACAATTAAATTCCTAATTGACAGACTAACTAACAATATCAATAATTATATGTATCTAACTCTTGAATATTAATGGAGAAATATGTAATATATCATGGTCATTTTGTGATTTAGTATAGTAAATATATCATAGATTGAGGGAAGATGCCGACTTATCCAACAACAAAGATACAGCTAGCATGTTTAAATTTCCATTCCAGGCTGGAACAAGTGTTATAACTGTTAATTTGATCAATATGTTGATGGAGTCTAGCAAAGAGTAACGCAGGCAGTCACTGAACACCAACTCCAGAGTGTGTACTGTTGGAGCAGTGGGCTTTTGTTTTCAGGATAACAGGATTAACTTTACATTGAAAGACATTTGACAGTTACAAAAAGCTGATCAACCTGCAATGTAGGACTCGTTGTCTGCTGTTGTCCAATTTTAACACTGCACTTGTCTTGTGCAGCATGCAGGCAACCTGACTGAGGCTGCGCTGTAAGTGCAGCAGTGCAACTCAAGTCATTTTCCTGAACTCGCTGGCAAGATTTGCTCCATTTACGTTACACTTTTCTTGACAAGATTACAAACTAATATGTATTATTCAAAACATGACTTTCTCATGAGTATAAATACCCAACTATAGTTGCAACAGTGAAAACTAGGGATGTACAATACTGGACTTTTGCAGATATCCGATATGCTGATATCTTCCAAGTCATTTTGGCTGATTGCTGATGCAGATACTAATATTTAAACATATTTTTCCCAGCTGAGAGTATCAAGTCACTCCTGTAGTGAATACACTTATTATTCTGCCTGCTGTTATCATCATGGCCCATTGGCCAATGCAGACATAAAATACAATACTTTTCAAAATAAAACAAAGGTTTTCAAAATAAAATACAACGCTTTTCAAAATGTACACATTCACCGTACAGAATAACAAAACGGCTGCTCGTAATATCTTACTCCCAGAGATGGTGTCACCACTTGTAACTGTGAATAAATTTACCAAACAAAATAGCACACACGACCACCACTGGCTGAATCAGAGGATCAAACATAGTGTGGGGGTTGACTATAAAATTTTAAGTGCATATAATTTCAAAGATGGATATTAAAATGTTCCTTTGGAATCCAAAATAATCATTACTTTAGGGCTTGGATTGTATTCAGGCATATTTAATATTTCACGCTTAAACTGAGGCACAGCATTAACACAATCATTAAATTCATTTATTCGGTTATCAGTTAATTCATTCTTGGCAGAGCTGTTTAAATTTTCTAGCTTTATTTTCAGTGATGCCTTCTGAATTGCAAGTGGCTAATACTCTTTACAATTGTATAAAACACTGAATGTGTTTTAGTGCTCTTTGATGCCCTCAGTTCTTTTATATATTTTGTGTGTGTGTGTGCGTGTGCATGTATGTGTGTGTGTATGAGAGAGATCCTCAGAGTTTCCTCCTCGCAGAAGTCTCTATTTAAGGGCGGCAGGGAGACGGTTAATCTCAGGTGGGCTGAGTCCACTGTGGTTTCTGCGTAATTAATGGCGTGCCATCTGTCTGTCTCCAGAGGAGGGAGACCACCAGCTGCTCAGGCTTTGATCTCACCTGTCTGTCAGTCTGTCTGTCTCTGAATAACTGTCTGTGTTTGTGTGTAAGCGTGAGCGTCTGCACGTATGTACATAAGCATGTCAGTCTTCACCTCCTCATTTCAGAGCTGCTTGAACAGAGTGACATCATCAAATTTTCAAGCTATAGGTTACTTCTGAAAAAAAAAAAGTTTTCTAGGCTTTAATAGGTATATTATCTAACATTTCTGCATTCAAACGTCTAAAAGCTATTAGACTTATGTTACATATTTTATTAAGTTGTGTACTTACATTAACCCAAATGTTTACAGCAATGGTCAAACCCAGAGAAATCCATAATTTTATTCAAGGTAACAGTGCTTTTATTTGGTCACTTGTCGATGATGTCATATCCTCTTTGCCCATCTGGGGAAAAACAGGAAACACCAGATGATATGTCACAGAGTGAGGAGAGAAGTCAGCGAACGTGACTAAAGTAACAAGAGTCCAAGAGACCCTTGGCAGCAGAAATGACATACTGAGTGTTTAAAGTAATTTGAGGAAAGGAAACAAGAGGAGACATTAAACAAATTTTCCACCACTGACTACACTTTATTTTAAGGGGTTTGCATAAAACTGTCATATCCATGCCATGACACATGTCATGAACATGAAGGAGTCCTTATGAACGTTTATGACTGTTGCGTGTCATTTCGTCAATAATATTATCTTAAATGCAAAGACGACATTGTTTGAGATGTCTTTGTTATGACAACTTGACATTATCAAATTTAATGGAACTGTTTGGTTTTATGTTTCTTTTTTAACATTACGTTAAACTGTTATGTGTGGTTGGTTTTGACACTTGCTGTCATGAGACCATTATAAGTGTGTTATGAATATTTCCTGGACTTTAACTACTGTAAAGTGGTGCCATTTGGACTTGTCATAAAGACGACACTGAATGTTATAAGACAAAGTTTGATGACAGAGAACAGTACCAAGGTGATTTACAGAGTTAGCTGAAATACAGACGGCACTTAGCGAGTTTACATGTTGTGAAAGTAGGCTAACCGAGATGTGCCATTAGCTGGAGCTGGCATTAACCAGTTAGCTTATTTAGCCATGGAGCTAGCTGCCTAATTAGCTGACTCAGTCCCAAGGTGACAGGAGCCAAAACCAGCAAGAAAACCCCCACGGTATTCTACTCCCTGTCGCACTGGCGACCGTCAGTCTCATAAACTGTGTTTAGTCTCAGTCTGGCTGGGATCTCTAATCCAAAAAGCCAGACTGAGCTGGACACTGAAGATGCCAGCATGGTGAGGGAAAGGTGTTTGATGGGGTTGAGGTCAGGACTATGTGCAGGCCAGTCAAGTTCTTCCACATCAAACTTGAAACAGTTTTCTCTGTGGACCTCACTTTGTGCACAGAGGCTTTGTTGTTTTGAAAGTATCCTTTCCAAACTGTCTGAAATATGACAACATGCTGAAGTATTACAATGTCCCTTAAGTGGAACTCTAGACCTACACCAAACCATAAAAAACTGTCTCAGACATAAAGCTAAGCTCGTGCACATACTTTTGGCTGCACTGTGCACAAATTACAGTGTATATCGCATTTATACATGCTGCTCTTCTACTGACATTAATATTTGGACTACATTTCGTCCGTCTGTGATGTTCTGTGATATTTTATTATGACCATTTACCGTCTCCGTCCTCTATCTATTTAAAGAGTCAGTTAATGCTCGGCATCATTAGTCTCATCATTGATCTCCCTTCTCGCTGCAGCCGTGGCCTGAGGACTGTCTGCTGCCACTGATGTGTCCCCTTTAAAAGTCAAGGTGAAGTGTCAGCGTGTTGTGTGGGAGGAGGAGAGCGTGCATCACCGCAGATCACGACGCCTGCATCTTGAAGCCGCCTTCGACAGCAGAGGTAAAGCACGCACGGCTTTCACTTCAATCCCGCCTCCCTCGAGAAGGCTTAAGGAGAAAGATTCACGCAACAGTTGGAGAAGAAAAGAGGAGATCCAAGTTTGTCATTGAGCACAGCACAAGTCACCCTGTCCCTGTTTTTAAAAATCTTTTCACCACTGGCTTCATCTTGATTTAAAAAGTGACACAATGCATCATCCCTTAAATGAATGATTGTGATTCAGCCACCAGGGGCAGGCAGTTAGTGTCAGAAACGCTGTGAATTAAAATAATACCCAGTTACCCTGATCACTAATGGAAATCCTGTTTGTATCCTGTAAATTTATTTGCCCCTATTAAGCAAATTATTTTACACCCGCCAAGACTGTATGATTTAGCAATTGATGGATTTATTTAGTTGTCATGCACTGTAATGTACAACGTAGGTGGCCAGCCCACATACAGACTGATTAAGTCATACAGACTGGATCAGTGTTTTACAGGGATTTACATAATAAATTGTGTCAAATAGCGTGAAACCTGCTTTTTCTTGAGCAGAGATCATCTTTCATGATCGTCCTACTGGGAGAAATATTTAGAGGTAGATGTGATTTTGTTGTATACTGCATAATTTTTAATTATTTTGGGGGTGTTTTATTCATTTATTAAAGAGCGGTTGGGTGGTTTTATCTACAGCAATACACAAGGGTGTCACTTTGTGCTGAAAAGTGACGGGGACATAATGACTCAAATAAAAAACATCTTTTTTAAACGTCTCTAACATGTGACTTAAATCAATGTAGGCCTAATGGGAGAATTGGCATGAGAGCAAAGTAGATAACTATGGTGAGTCACAGGGGGAAAAAACTGCATCATGGCGCATCCAAATATCATAGCCTAGGCTACTACAGAGTCGACAATACAAAAACTTTCAGGATGAAACGCAATGCAACGTCAACAGCACAAATGGCAGTCATCCATCACATCCACATCTGCAACACCATGTCAATCAATTCAACAATGCCAACATCACATCTACTGTAGAAAGCATCAGTGCAGGTCAGTCAGCCTCATGATAAAAATATCCCAACATCGCAGCTCTAAAGTATGACAGAAGACAAGCAACTGAGAGAATAACATGAACAGTGTTGCCTAAAGATAATAAATCAAGCTTTAGATGTTAAGTTAAACTGCCTTTTTGTTTCGATGCAGCATATTTTAACATTAGAGAAACAGAGAGTTCACAAGTCGAGTTCAGCCAATCCTGACTCATTGTATCTTTTTTTTCATTCTGCAAAAACAATTCTAAAAGCTTTCTCATTTGTTAGGTAACATTTCTTGGTGCAAGCTGTTTTTCAGAACAGAGATGGGGGCAAAATCAGCCACTTCAAAAAGTGGTGGGGACATGTCTCCAGCGTCCCCAGCAACGCATCATATTGTATAAGATCATCATAGTTTGTAGCGTTGCTGTTCTGTGAGGTCCATGTATCTCAAAAAAGTCATTTCATGAGCTCTGTTTACAGCTGTCTTAAGTTTAAGAACTAGTAGGAGAATTTCTCAACCCATAAAGGAACACATCCTTCAGTTCATCACAAACATTCACATTCACAGTCACCAAAGTAGGAGATAGTTGGAGTTTTCACTGGACAGGAAGGGTATGAACAAATGTAATCTGAAAAGCAACTAGTAACTAAATTTGTCAGACAAATGTAGGGGAGTAAAGAGTAAAATATTTGCCTCTGAGATGCAGTGGAGTAGAAGTAAAAAGCTGCATAAAATGGAAATAATCAAGTAAAGTATAAGAACTTCACATTTGTACTTAAGTGCATTACTTGAGTAAATGTACTTAGTTACATTCCACAACTAGTGGGAGTACATGGTCAGCGACTTAAACGCCTCCTCCGCCAAACTACGTGTTTTTATCACTTCAATATAACAGACAAACAAAACACAAAATGATTGTGTTCATGACAGTGTGAAGACGTGAGAAGTGAAACTAAACCTGACTCATACCAAATATCAACATGGTGTTCCTCCACATTATGAAGTAAAATATGTGTTCCTCTTCTCCAGTGTTATCCATTCTAGTCTATATTATTGAGAATAAATGAGAAGCATTTCTAAAGAATGGAGACAGGCTGAGATTCAGGATATATTAACAGGTGGTCAATTCAAAAATGGCAATCTGAAATATGAAATCTAAATGTTGGAACACAGTAACCTCCTGCTGCCGATTCTTCTGATCAGACTGGTGAACAAGCCTTCATCAAATCACCATAATAATGATTTTCCATAATGAAATTCATTTGATAAATTAAATGAATTCATTTAATATAAATGAATAGCAGTGAAATCTCTTTTTATAGATTCTGGGAGAGTATTTTAAAGTAGAGACAGAGACAGATTGTGCTCCAGAAGTAATGAGGGGTTCTTGTAGAATATCTCACGATGTGTCCTCAGGATGCTTCTTGTATTTGAATCTGTATTTTTATAATGTATTGTATTATGGAGATGTCGCGCTCCGGAGCACTGTTGTTTTTGTTTTGATGGATGTGATAACATTCGATAGCAGGGTCTATTTTAAGTTTGTAATATTGCAAAAAATGGAGTTGGTGCCACATTCATTATGTGATATGATGCCATGGAAGACACTGTGCAATAATTTTTATTTTTTTTATTTTTATTTTTTCCAGAATGTCGCTATTTGAACTGACAGACTGCAACTCTGCTGGATGATGGATAGTATCTAAAAGTTTCCAAACGAGTTTGTGAGCCTTCTGTTCGACATATTTACAACTCTATAGCACCCAGAACCGTAGTTTTTAATTTACTGACACCTGCGGCAGATCACACGAGTCGTGTATGTTTTATGTAGTATGCTGTGTTCTTACATTATTTAGTGGAGATGCCAAAAGTTCATCATGAGTCAAATTAAACTAGCTCTCTACATATGGTCTATGAGTTATTTAACTTGGAGCAGAAATAACATATGTGCATACTCATTACTGATATAATAAACACATTTCTACTTATTTTGATGAGGTGCAATAATTGTTGGTCTTGTTGACTTCAAAATCTTTTTACAGTAACCTACAACTGAATCTATGGATGATTAATAACTTTGTTTGTATGATATTAAGTTTAATATTTAATCAGAATCAGTTTTATTCACAGGAAGCAGACATAGTGCATAGTGCTGCGACATGTCAATTCCTGAGCGAGCAGCAGCTGTGCCAGTCAACACACAATTCTGCTGTTTTCTAAACACATGAAGAGGTGATCTTTACAATAACTTCATAAATTATGGAATTAAAAGGCCCATTGCCTTGTATGATCTGTAAGGAGGAGATTCTTGTCTGTCTGTCTGTGCTCACTCTCTGTTAAGACACAACTGACATTAAGTGAAATAAGTACCAAATTTAAAAAAAACACAACCACAAACAGCAGTGATACTATTTCTAAATAAATACAGTGTGTGACCAGATTTTGATTTAACAAAAAAGGGGAAATTGAAACTCCAGACAAACAGGTGGGAGCGGAGCAGAGAAATGAAAAGAGCTGAAAAGCACTTGATCCATATTTGACCATTTATCAGAATCAGATCATTTATATAATCCCATTTATATCATTTATAGTAGATTATCAGTTTGTTTTGTGGCCATATTTGCTTGCAGAGCATGAACAACCAAAAATAGAACAGACGCCGAAAATATTTCTGCAGATCGCGAGTCAGTCTGTCAGTGGCACTCTGTCTGGACGGCCCAGCTGGTTAACATGGGCACCGAGTGGAAGCAGGCAGCACTTCAGGGCGCTTCTGTCTCCTGTTCGTCCCCAGTGTGAGCCAAAAAAGTTTCAACAAAATGGATTTTGATTTGTGTGGTACAATTTTTTAGGCCATGCGTCCGCCCGTCCGTCCATCCAGCCATTACATGCGACATATATAACCTCTCCAGTAGGGCTGCAACTAACAATTATTTTTACAGTTGATTAATTGGTTGTTTATTTTCTTGATTAATAGTTGTTAACATGTCAGAAAATTGCCACAAAAAAAATGTGGAATCAGTCGTTCCCAAAGCCCAAGATGACGTCCTTAAATGTCTTGTTTTGCTCACAACTGAAGGATATTCATTTTACATTTTTCTAAAGGAGTAAAGAAACCCCAAAATATTAACATTTAAGAAGCTGAAATCAGAGAATTTTGACTTCTTTTCTTAAAAATTACTGAAACTGGTTAATCAGTTATCAAAATAGTTGATGATTAATTTAATAGCCAATTAATCAATTAGTAGTTGCAGCTTTATTCTCCAAAGCGAAGCGCCAAGCAGGCATCCTGACCAGACACCCAAACAACCTCAACTGGCTCCTTTTTGACATGAAGGAGCTCTACTCTGAGCTCTCTCCAGACGTCTGAGCTCATTATCCTACGAAGGAAAACCTGTCTTGGCAGCTTGTATCAAACCTTGAAAGCAACCTCAAGAAAGTCCTTCCTGAACTCCGACACCACCGAAGCTACAGCCTTTCTGGCCTCCTGGTACCCATCTGCTGCCTCAAGTCTCCCAAGCAGACTCCACACAGTCCTCATGCAGCATCCTCTCCAGGACCCCGCCTAGAGACTCTAAGAAGGCTGGATACTCTGAACAGCTGTTTGGTGTATAGGCACAAATTTCCGACTCACAGTCACATAGCGACGTCTCTCTCAGGGGCTCTCGAGTATCCCCACATCCACTTGATGCCCCTCACTCTGGGCGGCTCTGGGAGAAGGAGAGCCCCTCTCCAGGAGTTTGGTGTCAGACCCAGTGCTGTATGTCGAGGTGGGCCTGATTACATTTGAGGAGCTGAGGTGATACTACAGAAAATTCTTAACGTGGGGATCCTATCTTAACTGTTAACTGGTAACCATGGCAATTCGGGTGATTTAGAAAAGAGAAGCCATTATAGTTGAACAGTTAAACAGTCTTTTGATGCTTTCACACAATGGATGCTGGATATGGGGGAGACTGTGTCTACTGCCTTCACCCACTCTCTTTCTTTTGTCACCTGTTGTTGTAAATTCCCCAAAATCATTTGGTATCAAAACCTCTGATTCATCTCTCTTGAAGTCAAGTGCCCATTTTGCTCCGTGTTTTATAGGTGTCAGTGCGTTTCAATGAGAAAAAAACCTCCACAACATTTACACAATTGTTTAGCTCGACAAGATGAGAAAAGTAGTGTTGGTTGCCAGGTAACAGACATATCATTTGATAAGTGATGCTGGACTGAGTATTTAGGATTTCCTAACCTGATAACCTGATTGGATGAAGCAAGATAAGATAAAATTCCTAAAGATTTGCTTCTATAATATTAAACTGATAAAAATCCTATATAGACTCTTCCAATCTTTACTGAAGACTTAAGACAGGAAGTTTGTGATACAGCCCATTAAACTAAAAATACATGACTTAAATAATCAATCATTCATCCAAATTGTTGTGGAGTAATCAATTAATCAATTATTTCAGCACTATTAAGAATAGAAATTTCAATAAAATGGTTCTGTATGGTTTTCATACGTCATCATTATAGAAAATAATAAACTGCAGCGCTGTGTTTGTACAGATCAAAGCAGTATTGAACCGGGCTCTCGGAGGTTAATCTATCAATAATAACACAGCCAAGAAGAAGATTGACTGGAGCACTGAAGGTGTAGGTGCTGCATGTGAGCAGACTGCTGTTTGAGTGCTATGGTTTATATATTGTTGATAGTGTCCAGTGAGCTTTGAACGATCTTGAAAATCGTCAGGTGAAAAACAAATCATGATCTGTCTCTCAGTTCAGTTCTGGGGCAGTCGGGTGGTTCGTTTTATTGGTCCTGCATCAGTCTGATGTAGCAGAAATGACCTTGACTTCGCCGCTTCATGGTGCAGATCCTCATGAAGGACAGTTTACATGGAGTGGGTGGGAGCACAGGGAGCCAAGGTATTGGAAGACAACTTCCCTCCTTGTAGGTTAATACCCTCTCATCTGTACGTCTGCTCCTTCATTAATTTCCTCTCTCTTGTGGTTTCTTTTCTTTTCCATCCAGTCAGAGGTGCAACAACATCCTCTCTGGGCTTCTCTGCTGTCAACACTGTTAAAGCGACTTGCAGCCTTGTCCTGCAGTGGAATATTAAATTTTAATCACGTCAATACAGCCTCATAATTGCATTATGATTGCAAATCACCTACGCTATTGTTAGACAGTCATTGATGAATATGTGAAAGTCTGAGCTGCAAGGAGAGTGACAAATGACAGGACTAATGACACCACAGGCCGACTGCAGATTAGCTGCGGCCTTATAAGGTCAGGAGGAACTGCAGCAAACTGACGTGACTCACACACACACTCTCAAACACACTCACACACACTGTCTACTGCAAATATCCACAGTGGTAATGGGCAGTTTTAACTTATTTGCATGCATTTTGCACGTGTGCATGAGGTTGTTTTATTGTATGTCTCTGAGCTCTTCCTGGCACGACTGTGCGACCCACTGCCGGCCTGAGCACAATGACTGGACCCAGTGCACTGACAGGGGGATAAGTAATAGCTCTGCTATGGCCGCCAGCCTATACAATCATCCCTGCTATTGCCTCCACTGATTTATTGAAAGACAACGACCTTTGGTTCCACTGAGCCCGTCGACTGGCTCGGCTCGGCTCCCAATGCATGTATTGTTTTCCGTTTTAGTGCCTCATATTGCCATGGGGAGACACTGCGACCCTGAGATGGAGTCCCTGTCATTCCTACAGATGCGTCTGCATTTGCTGTTGATAAAGCGGTCATTATGAATTAGAGTCCAGCCTGTATTAGGCTTGCTGCAAGCAGGAGGTGTTACCACTGTTAAGGCTCATTTGCCCTTAAAGTTAAACAGGCATTCAAACAGAGCTTTCTGCCTGTACTTTGTATCAATTTCATCTGCATTTCTGTACGTTTTCAGAAAGCTTATGGATACAGACAAAATGGAGCAGTATCACCAGAACGTAGGGGGTATTGAGTCTGTGTGTGTGTCGTGGTGGTGTTACGTATGAAGCACTTTGTGTTACTATGTAATATTTATTATTTTGTTTGTATGAAAAGCATCGTACAAATAAAGTCTGATTGGTTTTGACTCTGAAAAGTGCCCTCTTGTAGATGTATGACTTATATATACTGAACATCCATGCCAAAATAAAGGACACATGGAAGTATGTGAGCAGTAACAGTTACATAGTTTGCAAAAGAGGTATCTATTTTTGTACATAAAAGGGGCATAAATCAGTCTTTACATGGTGTTTGGGCACACGATTACATAACTTTACCCACTATCCCCACCAGCTAAACATGTTATCAGTACACAGTGGATAACGGATGCCACAATTAAAAACTGAGAGTGTCTGCTCCTTACAGCAGCAGCAGAGCTGAATAGCAGGAATCAGATTTCAAATTTACCACTGTAGGCTAATCACAGTCTGACACGAGGATGGTTCACCACTGGATATAGTTGTAATCCCCTGGAAGGGAAATTATACCAAGCCCCAGCATCTCCAAACAGTTGATGGGTGTGCAGAGGCATAAAAGTGAGTATTCTGTTGTTCAGTACATCACCATGAAGGTGTTGGCTGTTGTCAATTTGTCAAAACTAAGCTTAACTTGGTTTAACCACATAAAATAAAACAGTAACAAAAGACATAGTTTGATGATGTTGTGAAGCAGCGTGGGATTGTGGGAGTAGTTTCCTTAACTTTCAAACAAGCACCACAGCTGCAGAATATCTATCTGACAGGACTCAGGCAAAAATCATGGTCATGCATGAGGTAATATTAAACTTTTATGCACATTACATTGATTTGCACGCTTATCTGTGGCATCCCATGTTTTCCCAGAAATTAAAGCAACTAGCTGGCAAGGGCTAGCACGAAAAGCACGTGTTACCTTGAATGAATTACGTATTTCTCAGCGCTTGAACATTGTTGGAAACATTTGGGATAATGTAAGTCCACAATTCAATAAAATATCTAATTTATGTGCAGCATTTTTAGACACTTCAATGCAGAAATGTGACATATTATGGCTTTAACATTACAAATGGCCTGTACTTAACATTATAGTTTCTTTACAGCTCATCTATGGACGTCAGCTACAGTTGGTGGGGTCAGTGTGGAAGATGTTTGATAGACCTTGCAACTCAAAACTCAATAATGAAACAACCCTCTAGGCATTTGTTTTGTTCAAAGTAAGAGGAAGATCTAAAGATCAAAAGCTAAAGATCAAAGGAGGCACGATGACGTAACAGATATCGAGCGTCATCACTCATATTTTTTCTTGTAGGAAGTTCAGTGTGATCAGCAACACTGGTGGTGGTGGAGTTTATTAACTAGTAGGGTTAGTTATCAAATTTTATCAATACCGTTATATATACTGCTTATTGATACAGATACTTATCAATGCTATTTTGCACAAGGTGATGCGAATATAAAGTCATGACATGCAAAGATATGAAACGATTCAACAGTCCTTTAACTGGGTTCACTGGGTGAAGTGCTGTGGTCACTTCCTGTGCAAAGGAGGAGCAGCTTGTCTCTAAAATATAAATAACTAGACCACCTTAAAGGTCAGTCCACCTTAAGTAAGCCTGGGTCAAAGTTGCTGCTAACTCCAGAGTTAATCCTCTACTTGTGTGGGGATGTAAACAACAGAATGAATTATGCACTGAATATTCAATTTAAGCCGACTTTAGGATGTCTAAACCACAGAGCAGTGCGGGAAAACACCAACAAACAGCAAAGCCGAGGCAGGTGATCAAGTGATCTTTACATTTTGGAAATTTAACTAAATATCTCAGACTACTACTCTACTGGAATAACTTTTGGATCGACACTTTAAATGTCACTCAACAACAATCAACAATTTATTAAGCCAATTGATGAAAAAATCATTGGTTATTTTTACGAGAAGTGGGGATGCACTGATACCACTTTTTTACAGACCGAGCATGACTACAAATACTTACACATAAGTACTGGCCAATACAGAGTACCATGTGTACCATGTGTACTTAATAATGCTATTACTGTTCATACAATGACTAAAAACACATTATTTTTATCAGATGTTCCTCACTTTTTAAATGTAACTGCATTGTTTCCCACTGCTGGTGTAACCAATGTTACTGTACACACTGCAGGGTTATTTTTATGATGTTTCTGTGCTCATTTCGAGTTCTTCATTGAGCTGTGCAGTTTGTGCACGGGCATCTGTTTCATACTCTGTTTTATCTTATTGATTTTACTCATTACCATGAGAGCTACATAAAAAAACCTTACTAAAGTTACTTAAAATAACTTTGCAGAGATCTACTGATTATTTCCCTTTGATTGTATTAATGCTAGACATGATTATTCAGATTATTAACATGATCTCCTCCTACTATTCTCTGCTCTGCTGCATTCATGCTGTCTGTCCACTGCATTGTCATCAAAACAAGACACCTTGGGCTACGGGAAACAGAGATCTACAACTTTCACCATTTTGTGACACTTTATGGATCAAACAACTAATCATTTACAATCAACTAATGTATATGTAGAATTTGATAATATTTAAAGATATTATTTATTAAGATACAAATAGTTTAAGTTAAAAAATGGAGTAACATTAACACTGTATGGCTATGGCTTGGTTTAGAATCTGTTTTGTGATTAAAAAGAATGTATTGGATAACATTATTCCAACATTTAACTTTACAAACTTGCTTTAGCTGCTTTAACAAGTTTGCTCAATCCTTCCTTTTTTGTCAACAATTTCTCAACTTTGGAGGATGACACGAGTTTATCTTTAGCACTTTATCATAATGAGCTAATCAGGAAGTTACTGCAGGCAGTTTGTGTTCTGCTTGTTCAAAAAGTGTTTGATAACTTGATCAAACTGTCTGCCTTTTGTTGCACTGATGGATAATGAATATCAGCATTGCTGTAGAATATATCCTTAAGTCTGTGTCATTCCCTCCACTGCTGAGGTCCGTGCTGCTGACCTGTGTGTGTGTGTGTGTGTGTGTGTGTGTGTGTGTGTGTGTGTGTGTGTGTGTGTGTGTGTGTGTGTGTGTGTGTGTGTGGAGGAGCAGTGACACAGACAGGGAGGTATAGAGAGCAGAGGCAGCAGCACACTGACCGGCAGCTGTTGTGTTATTTCTGCTGTGTGAGCAGCTGTTAGATCTGTCTATGTCCAGTGAAATTGCCATTATCCCGTATAGAGATCGCTTTATCGCCTAGTGCTCAACCAACCACCAGTGTAGTACTGATGCTGAAATGTGCTTCTACTTCCAGTCAGGGTCCCTGGAGTCTGTGGTGCATAAAAACAACTATAAGCGATTTCCTCTGATAAAAACATACACACACAGACACACCCGCTAGGTGCTTGCCAGGTTGTGAATACCACATGAGAGGGTCCATGGTAAAACGGGAAGCAAATGATCATGAACAGCTGCAAGTTCAGATGTGTTGTTTACCTTAACATCTGTACGACATTAACAGCAACGTTAGAGCCAATAGACGTTACATAAATATTGAAGGCAGCACCTCTGTAAAGATTAAGTTGAAAGCAAGTGGACTTGTTTAAATGTGGGGTAGGGAACCCTGAGTTCCCACCATTTAGTTAGACCAGCTCTGACTAGTCTGACAGGCATGAACTGATGAAGCTTCTTGGATGAGAGGCGAAACGTCTTCAAAAGACATTAAAAAAAAAGTCCAGTTGCTTTCGATTTAATCTTTCCTGAGATTACAATGACCTGGACGAATGAGAACATTCACAGACATGAAGGCAGCACCGTTTGTCTATGAGCTTATCAGTACTTCAGAACTGACCAATCAGGAACTGGTACTAATTTAGCATTGGCTCCCAATACATATCCATTTTAACTGGTGGGAATATTTCCTCAGTGTTATCCTCGGCCTGTATGAATGTTGACGAAGTAGAGAAGACGTACTTTAAATCCAATCTAATTTTTGTCAAACCATTTCAAGAATCATAACACAGTGTAATGTTATTTACAGCACGTGACCTCAGTGAAAGACACTAATATACCAAGACGGTATTTCATCAGTTTTATTGTTGGGTGGATTTCGTTTGATTGATGGCTAATGTTTTAATTAAAATACGTTTCAATTATCCCGGTTGATGGACTACAGACATAGTGCCGCGGTAAATCACACAGACGGTGAATTCGACTGTTCTTGAGACGAAACTAAATCACTTCCCAGTCATATTTTGCATCTCAGAGTGTTTGTTAATTTATATTCCATTTCACTTTGTCTGGACAAAATGTTTTATGGAAAGGCAAATATTTCCACCCGAGCCAGGAGTTGCTTCCTGCGCACACACCTTCATCAATCGCTTCATGGTGAGTGAAAGTGCTGCCAGGAGCAACCATGCTGATAAAATAATGTGGCCTCCAGCAGACCTTGATACTAATACAGCAAATATGAGAGAATGGTGTCAAAATGCAAAGGGATGAAGGTGGGAAATGTGAAAAAACAGAGATTATCTGTCCCACCCGGTGTAACTTCTACTCTATTACCAACTCTATTCAAATTGATGAGACCTCGTCTACGGGATGAGATTAAAAGGACACAGGAAAGACGAGAAGGACAGAGCTGCTAAAGAGGAGGAGAAGTATTATTAAACCCAGCAAATTTACATTAAAAGCTTCTTTTAATCATTTCCTCAATATTACTCAATATAGAAGCTCAGGAATCTCCTGGATAATTTAACAATATTACAGGTTTATGTCATCAGGCCATCAGTTTGAATTATTTAAAGTTGGTTTATAAGAAGTCACATCTTTAGTCCTGTGTGGCAGACGGCTTTAAAGTCATATTGAAATGACAGCTGGAGCCTCTCCATGTTCTGTAATGTGACGTGTTTCCTGGTGAAACTGAATGTGTGGGCCAGACATTATTATGAGAGGGATTTGAACTAATCCGTCATATTTGACTGGATCACTCAAAAGCGGACATGGCTTTGCAAATATGTCAGAATACAGAGATTTAGAGCATGGACATTCAACAGGGGGTCCGTGACCCCAAGGGGGTCCTCAGAGTTACTGTAGGGGGACCCTCAAATTATTGTTTGATCTTTTTTTTTTTAAGTTTAATTTTTTTCTTTTAAAATTAGAATGTCTGAAAGTTAAAATTAACATGAATCCAACATACTATTAGCTGCTTATTTGTTAAAAAAAACAAAAAACAAAACAAAAAAAAACATGAATTCTCCTGCAATAATGTGAGCAACCTACTGAATCACCTGTCCATATATTATTGAAACATAATTAGTAGGGGTGTGAATCTCACTGACTGAGACGATTCGATACGTATCTCAATATATGTTCAACGATACAATATATCTTAGAAATATTTTTTAACAATCAATGATTTGGTACGATACGATTCAGCCCTGTCATGACATGATGCAATATGTGTGGGTGAGACTCTATTGATGCTATAAATGTAGGGTACTACTGGTAAAAAATAAATTCTGATACTAAATCCAGTAACAGTAGAGACACAGAGGAGAGGACACTACAGTGATGTTAACATCTTAATAGGACTCTCATGTGTAAATGAGAGATACTGTAGCCTAAATGAGAATTTGTGAGAATTTGTGAGAGACTCGAAATGAAGGAGGAAGAGGAGACACAGGAGAGGGAGGAGGGAGCGCTTGTTTTGTGTGAGTGAGGCAGCAGATGTCCAGCGAGAGCGATGCAGGCAGAGACAGGAGGAGAAAGAAAGTTACAGCGGCAGTTCACTGATCCCAAAAATGAAATATATGTGTGTCCTAACCGCTTTGTTTTTTTTCCCTGATTCACATTCAGCTTTTTAACGATACAGGCCGTCTGAACCGTTACACCCCTACCAATTAGCTTTATTACTATCCCAGGTGTTCAGACACTCTTGTGAGCCACAATTATTCATTTGGCGACTTCATGAGCACAAGGTTCTGACATACCCTCCACCTCAGAAAACACCAGTAAAGTGCAGAGGGTGAGGCTAACATCCCTAACATTAGCCAAACTACAACTGCTGCTTACCTAGCATCTACAGGTTGTCTCAAACGAGAGAAGACCCGAAATTATTCAGTGCAATATATGTAGTAGGGTGTCTTTGGTCCGGCTCTCTGTCAGCTAAGGGATCGATTGTATACAGAGCAACACAATGGCATGACAGGCTGTAAACTTGACAGTCGAGTCTCTAAATCAACACAAACCACAAAACTAAGTG
>JAJHUR010073973.1:0-33912 GCA_027495735.1 Lutjanus campechanus
GTGTGTGTGTGTGTGTGTGTGTTCACATTTGTCTGCATGGTTTCATGTGGACAGTGTGAGAAAGACTGTTTAAACCTACCCTCTGTGTGTATTCTTTGTGCTGGGCAGATCATGCCGTGTGTAGAAAATATAGACCCAGTGTGTGTGCTGGTTTCTTGATTTGACTTGCTGCTGTGACACTACCTATAGGACCAGTGGGACTCTGCCATCGAAACAAATGGCGATAATACCAAGCACCACTACACTGCTAATCAGAGTGTGACAATTTAACCTTGCATATTACACAGGTGGAGGTAAGTTTTGAAAGATTTGATAAGAATGCATGAACAAGAGGCAGATCAATAGGGGCTCACTGTGCTGTGCTATATATTTAATTTGTAAAATGTCAAATTAACAGTAATTTACTGCCAATGATGGTCCAGTAGTTGCTGTATTTAATACCACAGTAAAGCTACCATAAAACTAACTAACAATGAAGTACACACTGTTATAATATTGCAATATACCACTGTATTTATTAAAATAAAATTCTGTCATTTAGCTAATGTAAAATAAGAAAAAAAGACAAATAAAGACCTAACTGAACAAAAAGTTGAAAATTTATTATGCAATTTGAACAATACAGTCATAAAACAGTAAAACAACAATACAACAAAAACAGATTTATAACAAGACCAACAGGATTAAAGTATCTTAAATCCAATAAATCACTAACTAAATGTAAATGTTAGGAAACTATGTAAGTGTCTTATTTATTGGTACAGATGATCAGTCATAGACAGCTGTTCTCTACTAACATTAACTTTATGTTTGTGCAGTTTTTGTTTGCATAGAAATATTCAGATTCCCCACTCACCCCCACTCAAGTCTGATTGAGCATCTGTTTAATAATGTATCCTAAAAAAAATCCTTTGCTTTACATTCTTATATTAAATTCATGAAAAATCCTCAATTTTTCTCTCTGTAAAACAAAATATGATGAGTGCTTACATAAGCTATAACCAACCAATTTCAATAATCATGTCATGACATCCACCTGCCAACAAATCTAAAACTTTCAGCGGTGCAGGGCACCAAAGTCGATTTGTTAGCTTGCTAGCAACAGTGTGGTACTTAATTGTGTCTTTCAAGATCTTTGTCACCTCAGACTTTGTTCTGCTTCACCAAAACACCGTTGTGACAGGCCTGCTGGCTAGAATTTATTTGGGGAAAGTGCTATCTGTGACAGCAGATGATGCTGATAAATGTCACTGTGCAAAAGCACAACTTTATAACTTGTACAAAAAACACAATAATGACTTTATTCACTGATTTAGGTGGCAATTAATGTTATTTTATTAAAGAATTGCTTCTCGTTTTCCCTCCGATGTCCTCCAGCTGCTCAGCTTCAACTCCTGAGTTTTTCTGCCAACTTACAGTAGCTGTCATTAGCAGGCAACAGAGCCTGGTTCAGCAACCTCCCAGTGAACACAGCTGGGCCAGGACTGAACACAGCCTCCCAAGTGTTAGAGAATGCATTGAAAATGTAACTGTGAAAACCACAGTATCCACAGTAACAAACCGTACACCACCTATACAGTGAGAAACTGTTGAGAACAGAGTAATACTGTGATAACAGCAAAAAAGATTTACAGTGCAGGTTTGTTTTGAGCATTTGATGGGGCAAGAACTTTATGTATTAAACTATCACTGCGTAGCCTCATGCTACAGTCTGACACACACATTCATTGTATATTATCACTAATGTATAAACACTCAGACAGTCACATTTCACTGTTAATGCTTCCCAGAACATACCGGCCGATATAATCGATGGCTTTCTAAAAATATTTAGACTAGAAAGGATCAATGCGAGAGATCATTCCCATTCTACTCCGATATGTATACACAAATAGACCATTGATGGTATTGAGTGCCCTCAGGGCTCTATAGTTATGTTGCCTCGCTGGCGAGGTGATGCTGCTGCCAGAATCCGAACGCGTAGCCACTACTACTATATCTGGCTCCTCTTCCCTCGTACACACAGAGCTTTTTTACATTTCATAATGCAAGGTTGAGCTTGTCTCACAGAATATAAAACCTCGGGCTTAGAATAATGCCTGTGAAAGGCCGCGCGTGCCCTGTCAGAGACACTTTACTTTGCAATGTGATTATGTTGGGAGATTTTTCTCCGCCGTAACTTTCAACAGAGGATGTGTTTTTTGTTTTTTTTCCCCTATCTTTGCTCTCGTGCCAAACTTCCTAACCCAGCTGTTGTCAAGTCGTTTGCATTAGGCTTTCTTGTGAAGCCATTTGATCGCTATCTGACTGTTGCTGCACAAAGTGCACATAGGGACCTTAAAGCAGTCTGGAGGTGTCAACTGTAGTGTGTTGGGAGCGCAGCAAATGACCTGATTTTACTCTTAGACTAGGTTTCTCTTCTGCCTTTATCACTAGTCCCTGTTCCCCAACATTAACAGTGTTTTTTTGTCTGTTAAATGATTCATTTCAGTCCAATATTTCAGTGATAAATGCTCAGTCACATTGTATAAATAACAAACGGTTTCACAAGGTTATGATCTGTTGACAGGGGTCCACCCCACCGTGTGTGATGTTTTTTGTGATGATGGGGTAGATCAGCTACTTAGTCAGGGATGTGAAAAGAGGTTTGCATCATCATGCCCTCATAGCAGTGAGGGGCTGGGTACTGTTAAGATGTAGGAGGATAAATAAATTACGTTAAATCTGGTGCACTCATTGGTATGTATGTGTACCCATAAATAAACTGTGATGTCAGCTGTAACTGTGAAGTCTTGCATCAATGTTTTGTTTGTTTTTGTATGATTTAAATGCTTGATCTTTGTTTGGCTCACCCTATACTTACCTGGGCAGGTGGTAGGTTCCAATTACGGGAGGCTGAGAAAATAAAATGCCAGTCACTGGAGTAAGGGGAGAGGGGAGGTGGCAGCTTGCTGTGCGGCTGCAGCTTTCATTAGTGTTTTTCTTTTGCTTCAGCTTGAGTTATTTTTGTTAGATTTCACAGGGTTCATATTTGCCTCTGTTTCATTAACATTTTTGCCGATAAATATCACCTTTTTGAACTTCCTACATATTGACCTGCTTCTTCAACAGGGGCGTGTCCAGACTTTTTTTGACTGGGGGTGGCCCGTGTGGGCCAGTGACTTATGCAGGACTGGCATGACATACGTGCATGCGTCTGTGGGCATGTAATTATTAAAATTACAGCGTATTACCATTTCTTACATTCCTGCGTTTATTCTTTTTTTTATATAAAGAAAAATCTGTCGGTTCTGCTTGTGTTATTACAAAATCATTGTAAAAAGTTAGTATTGCTTAATAGACTTAATACGATAATGGCAAGTTCTAGTCTGTTGGACTTTCCACTCTCTCTCTCTCTGTCTGCATCATTACTACCTGTGTAACATATCCACTATCACACCAGCTTCCCCCCCAGGACTCATTATTCCCTCAATGGTACATTAAATAGCCGTGAATAGAACAGTGTCTTTGTGAATGTATGTGCTGAACTGGCTACCATGCATTCCTCAGCAAAGATAAACGGGCAAAAATAATTGGCAAATTTTACTCCAGCTCAGTGTGGCCATAACCTAGAAACCATGATATAAGTGAAGTAACAGCATATCACCTGCTTTACATTACCCCCAACATTCACAGCGTTCACAGCTTTTGCTGCCAGCTTATCATTGCAGTGGGTGGCTAAATGACATGTGCACCAGCATGTTTATGGTCATTGAAGGTAAACTATAGTTTCTGACAACTAGTACTGAACCATTGTTTTCATGTCAGAGTCACTGTGTTTGTATATCATGTTTTACAAGCAACACATGAAGACACATATGAAGACAATTATCACTTAGGAAACATGACATACATTTTGACTGACTGCAGAGCACTACAATGCATATTAACAGTTAGAGGCAGTAATACAACTGAATGTAATATGATAATGTAATATGTTAATGTGCCAACACATTTGTACGTGACTAATTGACTATTTCCCCTCTCCTTTTTGTGCTCCACAAATCTGGTGATGTAGATTAGCAAGCTAGTTAGCTAGCATGTTGCTAACATTAGCTATCAGATACAGGTAGGCTTAACTGTGGGTACACAGATCTACAAAACACCCCTAAAAACGGTCTCAGTTAGGTTACATTAAGCAAGCAAAACTACATGGGTAGGCTTAGGAACAAAAATATTTGGGTAGGTTTAGAAAAAGATCAGGATTTGGGTTCAGATAAGTCAGTTAATCAAAGTCAACATCTTATGTGGGTGTGTCTTGTAATAAAGTAGGCGTGTCCTCTGCACTGTGAGGACACAGATTCTCATCAGATGTAACTAGCTAGCTAACGATGGATGTAGATTAACTGGCTAGTTAGCTAATGTTTTGCTAACATTAGCTGTGACTTAAGCTGTGACTTTATATACATTTTACAGGCCTGCTGCCAACATCTTTTAACCAAATTCAGAATTTGTTTTTCTTTTTAACATAGATAGCATATCTAAGTACAGGAAACAGAAAAGGAGAAAGTTAAGGTTCCAAAACAGGTGGGATTTAGGGTCAGTTCTTCTGTCTGTTTGATGTGTTTGTGCATGCTACTATATGCTAAACAGTGTGGCTGGTGTGCGTTGTTCATTTTAGGAATAGAGAGAATGACAAGTGCACACATTCTTTTCTTAGGCTTCAGTGTACCTGACACAATGCTGTATGTCAGGGTTCGTTTATTTCGGGTAGCTTAGCATTACTTCACTTCTACTTCTATGAACACAGGTGGAGCCGGCTAACTCTAACCTGTGACTGCACGACTGGAAGCACTGAACTCCATCGGATGCAGCGGTTAGTTTGGCAGGGTTGCTCTGCTCCTGTAACACTCTGAATCAAATTTGAGCGAGCTTGACACAGGCCTTTCTTGAGCTCACGAACCCCCCCTGGCAGAGATGCACAACATTCGACTGAATGTGAGGAGATACTGGAAATAAACATTCTAAATTCACATAAATCTAAATACTGATGCAGGAGGAGGTGGATGAAGCGAAATTTTCTCCGGTGTACCAGCAAGGATGCAGCGGCGGGCATTTGCGTTTTGCACATAGAACGAGAACCAAATTGTTTACGCTCTATGACCGACATATGATTTAACAGTATATGGAACATGTGACTATAAAACTTCCATGCCTGCCTGAACCGGGACAGGACTCCATTGATCTCCTTCATCTTCATCATCTCAACTTCATTCCATCATAACGGGATTTGTCCAGCAGCGTTACTCAAATGTGCTCTCATCAGCAGGTTGGGAACTTAAAGATCACGTCTGTTGACAGGGGATATATGGAGGGTATTACAGCATGGAATTAACCAGCTCCACAACACTGCTTATGACTTAGCTCGCTATCAGGGCACATTGCTGTGGCCGAGCCATCCTTCCTGTGGAGCTCCTTAAGCCAACAGGCAGTTTGGGCAGAGAAGCTTTTTTTTTTTTTTCATTCCTCAATGCCCCCCTGACCCCCTTCTTCTGCCTCCTAAAGGGAATGCTGCTGTTACTAGGCAACAAGAAGGGGAGGGGCTGGAGCCATTATAGAGGCCAGTTGTGTTGTGTCCAGTGATTATGAAGGCTATATATATGATGTAAATATGTTTAAGCCCATAAAGTCTGCATCTTACAGATTTAGGAGTCTCAGCGTAGGAATAATGTAATTCTGTAAATTCCCTTTTTAATATTTTTGAAATATCGTTAGGAGATAACATTAGTCAACCATTTCTTTAGCGGAGGGTTATCCCAAAGTGCATGTTATTGTGAGAAAAGCATTAAATAAAAATTATGTTTTGGCACACCCCATTGCTCCATTTGCTTCCCCCATTAAATTCACTCAAATTCACTCATGTAGGACAAGATTTCTAATTGCCGTATTTAATGTGTTAATGATTTAATTATTCTTTTAATTAATTTGTTACGACTAAATGATTGACTTAATTCAAGGGCTCTTGGCTTGTCTTTGGTGAGGGCGGGGGGCACGGAGCTCTGCAGATGACTTACTGATGCTTTTCCGTATCAAATATCAGAGAAAGAGAAACAGGAGAATGATGCAGCAAATGCACACACATATTTTCTCCAGCAACAAAATTAATAGGCCACATATTTTTTCTTTGTAAGACGGAGCCTTTCGTAGTAAGTTTGCAAAACAGTTCTGTTTATTACAAGACTGACAGAGAAACTATTTTCCCTCCCCAGTGAGGAATGACCGTGGGCCTAATCTGAAGTAAACAGGCTCTCATGGCCTCTTTGGGGGGGGCGTTGTGGCTTCTCGAGCACATCAACCACCCAGGCCTCAGCATCAAAGGGATCACCATTTTTAATTGAAATGCCTTTTAATGTATAATGTAGTTCATTTATTTAATTTAGATTCGATAGCCGCGGAAAAGGAATTGAGCTGGAAAGGTCAGACAAACTATAAGCATTCCAGAGCGCACCAGCTCTATTAGTTTTTCAAACAAATCTACCTTCTCAGACTATGAAAATGTGGCGTGAACTTTTTTAGGCGGCTGCAAATTGCCTCAAAGTTTTATTGATGATAGAGTAAAAACCTCAGTTGATGGATAAAGAGGCTGCTGTTCAGTATGCGGGGGATACAGTGTACTGTGGAAGGGATGCTTTTATCTCCCTTCTTGCAGCTGAGACCCTACGTTTTCTTTATATGTGCCATGTGCAGCTTGTCAGCAGATGTAAATCATTGTTTTACTGTCAATCCACAACACTCACTGTCCCATCCTTTAGAAAGACTGTGCATGCCATTTGCATGATATTTGATGCACGTTGATTGCCGTGATCACTGGTGCATTTTCTCTGTGGAGATGTGCAGGCTAAAAAGTAAGATCATGAATGTAGTAGGGTGCTAGCTTTATTGTTAGCAGCATGAAAAGTAGAAAGAAAGTCTCTTCACTTTTCTCATCAAGTTGTGCTCACGTCGCTAAAGCACTGCCTTTAACTGATTTTCTGCTCATAATTTGCCAAATCAGTGAGCTGTATATGCATATTGTTTCCTTAAAGAACAGTTTAAATTTTGGATAATATGCTTATTTGATTTTTTCCAAGAGTTAGATGAGAAGATCAATATCAGTCTCATATACATAAGTATGGATCTAGAGTTGGGAGGTGATTACGCTAGCTTAGCACAAAGACTAGGAGCAGAGGGAACAGCTAGCTAACCGTTTATCCATTCACACGGTAGCCTGCCCTCTGCTTATACATGCAGAGGGTGGCTTTTGCACTGCCATGGTTCTACTTAAAATCTAGAGCATGCAAACCAAACACAGGCTCTAGAAACATCCTTTTGTGTTTTTCCCTCAACTTTCACAACCATTGTAGGGTCTCCTACATGCTTTGAAGGGAAGAGTGAGACAAGGTGTTTGCAGTCTGCAAGCTCACCACTAGATGCCACAAAATCCTGCACATCGGTCCTTCGAGGTGATTAGCCTAGCTTAGCAAACGAATTAGGGGGAAGTTCACCAGTTACCATGTTTCTTGTTTGTTTGATCCAAACACTAACAGTACTGTAGAGATGAAACTTTGTCTTTTAAAAGGAAGTTAGCTGATGTAGCCATTTCTTGACAAACAATCGTTTATCTGTTAACCTCCTGATGGATCCAGAAACAGTTATAGCATGTACTGTTATTGCCTACTTTAAAGGTGCTATAGTCTAATGGGAGTTTTATCTATTCTTGTGTTCTGGTGTTTATGCTAAGCTAGGCTAATTACCTTCCGCAATTGAGATCAATCTCCTCATTTAACTCTTGTTAAGAAAGCAAATAACTGTATTTCCATCAACAGTGATTTGTTGAGGGAACCCCTGCCTCTTCTTAGTAATTTAAGCAGAGTTTCCTCAGTTCAGTGTTCCCCAGGTATTTGAGTTTCTTGTTAGTTTGAATGGAAAAGCCTCTTTATTGTGGGATCCCTAACAAAATCATTACCTGCAATACAATTACTTGCAAACTTCCTTGCAACCGAAGACCACTCAAGTGTGCCCATTTTGGCCTTGTATTTCTGTATTTCTCTCAACCTGGTGAGCCTTTCTGCACACTGAAGCTAACTTGCTTGATGGAGAGGCACAGGATGTAATCTGGGATTAATTACTGGAATTCACTGCACCGCACCGCGCCTCTCTTCTCCTGGCGGCTCTGAGGCATCTGGTGGTGTCCGGGCTAATCTGGATGACAGTGGATTTGGATGGCAGCTGGAGGATGCAGGTATCACTTAGTATATGCAGCACCATTCTGAACTCAAGAATGTGTGTGCACGAGGCTTTGTGGGATAATTGTAGCAGGCATTGTACAGTATATTAGCAATGTGTGCAGGTGTATTTATGCATGTGTGGTTTTGAATCCATGCAAACACGTTTTTTTTGGTCATGCGAGAGAGTAGGTGAGTAAGTAGCAAGTGGAAAAGCCTGACAGGAGGCCCACGCAGGCTGTCGAGCCACGGGTGTTTACAGTTAAAATATTTGCCTGTCTAGGGGATCTGAGAAGCGGGAGATAAGGCAGAGACAGGCCCTGTCATGAACAGAACTGTCTGTCTCCCTCCCACCCAAGTCCTCTTTATTAAAAGAACATTGATTTCTCTTAGCCTTTGATAATCCCCCCCACCGGAGTCTAATCAAAACACATCAAATGTTTGCCACCAAGGACAACCACGTCAAAAAAATTCCTCGCTCCCTGGCTGCCATGTTTTGCAGCATTGCTTTACTGCAGCGCATGTCGATGCGAGAAAAGTATTTTTGTTTTTCGAATAGCCTAAAGTGACAGTCAAATCAGCAATCTTGTGTTTAAGCTCACCTATTTTTTAAAAAGTAATTGCATCTCCACAAAACTTTCTTATAGCTTCCATCGTTTCTGCACAAGTTGCAAACAGCTGCTTTTTGCTTTCTCCACTGAAGCCTCTCAGTTTAAAGGGATAATTCAGATTATTTGATTTAGAATTGTATGAGGTACTTATTTATAGTCGGTGTATTACCTACAGTGGAGGCAATGAACTGCTCTGAACAGAGTCAGCAACAAAATGTATTTCAGATACCACTTCACTTTAAAACATCAATATCAGTTTAAACGTGCGCTATATTTAGAATATTTTCACTGCTTTACTTTGCTGTCCAACAGCCTTTTTTGGTGACATTTTGACATATATAAGACAAATATCGCACTCTCCAAACCAACCAGACTCCATAAGCAAAATTAGTCACTTTATTTCACAGAACACAGGAGCTGCTTTTCTACTGCTGTTTCCATTTGTTAGTTTGTTGATGTTATTGTGTGACTTTGGAGTTTTAAGAGGATAACTCAGATTCACCATAATTAGAGAAACAAACTAAATGATGGAGGCAGCAGTAGACCAGCAACTCCCATGTTCTGCAAGGTTAAATTACAGATTTTGTCAATGGAGTTTGGTTGGGTTGGAGAGAGCAAAATTTGTTTTTTATAACAGCGGTTTCCTGTCTGAAAAGGTTGTTTGACAGTGATGTAAAGTAGTGGAAATGCTTTAAATATAGCCTACACTTAAAAAGGCCAGTCTTAAAAAAAATCAATATCAGTTTAAATGGCTAAAACACGTTTTGCTGCTGACTCTGTCCACAGCAGTATATTGCTTAGCGTCCGTGCTGCTATTCCTCTCTATTTCTGCAAACTGTGGGTGTAGCAACTGTAGCTAACACGCTGACCTCAAACAACCTCACTTCACATAATTCGAACTATTCCTTTAAGATGTACTCTATATGTTTACACTTTTTGTGTGTGTATGAACTTGTGTGCATTCTTGCTTCCTGCCTTCACAGGTTTTATTATTTTCACTGTGTTCCCATGGCGACAGGGTGGTCCACATCAGGAGTGCGGGGTGGGTTAGAGCCGTAGCCTAAGCAGACATCTGGGCTTGTCTCCCAGTTGCTGGGTTGGGCCCCTCCTGGGCCTGGCGATGAGCGAAATTATTTTTAATGGATCTTCATAAAACCATCTGTATGAGCGCACCTGCACACTGGAAGGCTATCGACAAAATGATTATGACCGCAGGACCCAGAAATTGCTCTAAAATGTGTAATCATTTTGTTTGCTGTATCCACAGCCTCCCTTCTCTTTCATGTATCTGTATTCTTTGGGCCTGGTTCAACAAAGCAAGGTTATTTTCTTCCTCTTAGGTCTATGGCCTGCACGATTTCCATTTAGATTTGAGGCACTGTTTTTAACGTATAACAGGTCCCTGCTCTGCATTCAAGGATGCTTTATATTAAATGTCATGCAAATGGGTTGCCTGACCTGGCCAGGGGTGCATTGTCCGCAATAAATAAAGGTTAATTGTGGATGTTAATTTCCACAGATTGTGGATATAATGAAGCTGATTTGCCATCCAAGTTCCATAATGTCCCACTATCTTTCAAAACAGTGTTGACAGTGGTTGGCAGGCATTTTGGCAGCCTGACGAATTCTCCAATACTGTTGAAGAAAAAAATATACTTTGCCCAGTTTATTGTTAGAACTGGCACTGCTGGGATAGAGAAAAATAGTCTGCGAGCATGTGTCAGATTTGCAATCATTTCCTTTTGAATATCTTCTTTATTTATTTGTTTAAGTTCTATCGAAAACATAGATCAATCTACCACTGTGCCCTTTTTTTTAAAATCATGATTTCACATGCTGAAGGGACCCGACGCAATCTTTGCTGACAGGTTCAACTGTTTCTACCACACATTCCCCTGTTACTTCTCATCAAATTTGATTTGTATGAAGATATAGCTGATGTTTTATTTATTTCTGCCCTCTGAGACAACCCGCAGGTACCCTCTGGGTGTCATGATTTATACGTACTGAACAAAAACTTAAAAAAAAAAGAAAAGACAGCCACTGTCCTTGCACCTGCTGGCGTATACTTTAATGAAATTCAATGAGATGAAATTTAGCACAACCTCTATTGGGGTTGGCCATATCATTTTGAAGTGCTTCATTACAGCAGTAGTGGTGGCCTGTGGGATATCTTCATTTGGGACGTGGCATGCCTCATTCATCACTATAAGACGAAGAACCAAGGGCCACAGTGTCTGCTGCAACACGGGCAACTTTTTTTGTTTTATTTAGTCACACTAGTTGCATTACACCTTGAGCTCTGAACTAAACAGTGATTTTATTGACGGAACTGAACAAAATAACATGTTTTTAATTTGTCATGAGCTCATTTAAGGCAGGGCAAGCTTATTTTTATTGCGCATTTCAACAACAAGCTTTACATAAATCATAAAAGGCATCAGGACAAAATGTAAAAGGAACAATTTAAAGAGTTAAATATAAAATAATATAATATAAGACAGTAAAGTAATTATAGTAGCATTTAGTTACAGTTCAGTTTAATATATTAATACAAAAAAAATCATTAGCCTTGATTTAAAAGAACTGAGAGTTTTTGACTTTGAGGACATTAAAAAGACCTGTCCCACATGGCCTGACAAGTCTGGATGGTTCATAACGTAGCAGAAGATCAGAAATGTATTTTGACCCTGAACCATTTTAGTGCTTTACAAACCAGCAGTAGTATTTTAACATTAATTCTTTGGCAGTCAGAAAGCCAGTGTGAAAAACTGGAGTGATGTAATCCACTTTTTTTGGTGTTTTAAGTCCTTTGATTTTTGATATATTCTTCAGTTTGTATTAGGCTGATTTTGTAATTATCTAAATGTTGGCTGTTGAAATTCAGGTCGGTGTCGGTGATTACACCAAGATTACCGACTTGGTTTGTGGTTTTTAACATAACCAATAGAATCTGAGTACCAACTTTTTTTTTTTTTTTTTTTTTTTTTTTTAAGTTATTTTTTTGGCCATTTTGCCTTTATTGATAGGACAGCTTGAAGAGTGGACAGGAAATGGGGCAGAGAGAGGGGATGACACGCAGCAAAGGGCCGAAGGCGGGAGACGAACCAGCCACCGCTGCAGAGGACTAACAGCCTCAGTACATGGGGCAGATGCTCTATCAACTGAGCTAAACCTCCGCCCCAGCACCAACTTTTTATCTTTCAATACAACCACTAAGCGCTTGTATGGGATTATAGTCCCCTGGTGATATGGTTGTGTAAATTTGTGTGTCATTTGCATCATATCGGTTACATATTGTTTGTTTTCTATAATCTAAGCTAGGGGAGCAACAGAAGAGGCCCCACAACATTTTAGTACTGTACCAAAAAGTTCCACAGTTTTATAGTTGGTCTAGTAATATGTTGTCATTGACTGAATTGAATGCAGCATCAAGATTCAATAATACCAAGACTGAAATGATGCTATTATCTGTCTTTTAAGTGGATGTCACTGAAGACCTTGATAAGAGCAGTCTCAGTGTTGTGGTGTGGTAAAAATCCTAACTGGAAGACATCAACACAGTTGTTTAGTGCCAAAACACTATCGCTGATACAGAATTAATTACACAAAAATTTCTGGCTTGGTTTGTGTGTTTTCTCACCAACTGAAGCTGAGTTGCTGACTTTTAATAATTCCTTTATGGCTGCAAAAACAATTGCTTCAGTTTTATCTTTGTTTAATTGAAGAGAATTATGGCCCATCTAGTTGTTGATTTGTTCAGTACAACTACTGAGTGCTTCTTTGGGATCATTGTCCCCTGATGATACAGTTCATCTGCCTAATTATGGTGACGTACTGTATTTTGTTGTATTTTTTTTTCCATAATCTGAGCATGTGGGAGTATGTAGATATTGAACAGAAGAGGCCTCCGAATGGAGCCCTGGGGAACTCCAATTCTCCGATTCAAACCAGCTGAACACTGTGTCATAAAGTCCAACCCAGTGTTCCTGGCTAGTAATACCAAGACTGAAATTCTGCTGTTGTCTGTATTAAATCGAATATCTTTGGAGACCTTAACAAGAGCAGGCTCAATGCTGTGGTGTAGTCAAAATCCTGACTGGAAGACATCAAAACTGTTCTTTAGTGCCAAACTATCATTGATAGAGAATCTGTAAAAACAAAAAACAAACAAACAAAAAAAAAAACAGTTACGGCTATGTGTTAAAAACAATACTGTGCCATTACAGCTGCGCACGGCTGTGTGCGCTGACTCCCATGGGTCCCTTTAGATAACTCGTGGAGGTGTGTGCGCTCATATGTGTGTCAGATCTATGAATGCCCCGCCAGATTATTATTCTTTAGAGCCAGATGTTCCTCTGATTGGAGGATGAGGAAGGAGCGATGAAGAGGAGAGACAACCAAATAATGAGGTTCGCTGCATCAGTCGCCCCTTCCTGCTGCTGTTTCACTCACTCCACAGTGCAGTTTGCCACTCTACTATAACTCTACTGTGCCTCTTATCTCCCTCCCAGATTTGTCCGTTTTCGCTTTTTTTTCTGTTTTCCTGCACACTCTCTCTGTCTCCATCTTCTTCCACTCAGTGCATCTCTGTCTCCTCCACCCGCCCCCCCTTCCTCCTCCCTCTTACTGATGTGGAGGCAGATGCTTCGGGCCCCCAGAAGGAGAGCGTCTCTGATATAAAAAGGCCTAATGAATGGGAGCCGCCTGTTTGTGTGCCTGCCGCCAAGTAGTGCAGCTGCACAGGCGCTGGATGGCACAAACAAAAGCCTCCCCGTTCCCCCTTCTGCAAATCCGCTGCAAAAGCCAGGATGTTGCACGTGTGCGGCCTCAGATTGAGGCAAATGAGTTAATCCATAACAAGGCCTAACACAAAAACAAACAAGTGGGCTTTACTCATTTGTAACTCCAGTCCAAAGGGCTTTGTCCCAACATAAGGTGAAGTTATTGATGAGATGAGGCCACTAGATTATTTCCACAACCTCGGTGTCAGCGTGCTGTAACCTCACGCTGGGCTGGGGCAGCATCTCCGAGCTGAAATCTCTCACCATTTCCCGCCTGTATTCGGTAGCTATTTTCGGTTAATTACTCCTAATGAATTTGTGTATCCTTATTGTCCTCTAGAGCACTGAAGAGTGGTCTCCTGTCAGAGGGTGAAAAAAATTCCAAAAGCTATTTTGTCAGTCTCTAATCAATCTCCCAGGTTTTGATTGATGTCTGTCTGGTCTACCTTTTCTCTTTTTTTGTGCGTGGCAAGGGAAGTATTGTTTTTTTCCCCCCTTTTGTTTATTCCATTATCTTAAAGCTTTGTTGGGGGTGTAATGGAAGCTTCGAGGAACAGGTGATGGGGCTAATTAGTCATTAGCGAAGAGATTAGGGTCCCAAATGACAAGTGCATGCTTTACAAGGTCATAATTTGATTAAAGTCGCTGCCAGTTGATGGGAGAAGCTACTCTGAGATGATTAACTTGTCCCCCCCATTCCTCTGTCTCTTCCTCTCCGCATGCCACCAGCATGATCTCTAATTTTATCATACATATAGAAGCGAGTTCACGTTTGTCAGTTCATGTGTGACAGACTGACGCACCAGAGACTGGGCTCAGACTGTAGCTGGCCACATAGTCCAGGGCCCTTTTTAATCTGAGATGAGCTAGACAGTCTGTGCGATAAACACCAGTTGATCCACGTCTATGTGTTGGATGGTTTTCCTAAACAAGAAGAGTGGCTCTCTTTTTTTCAATGTGTTTTGTTGAAACATTTTTTTAGCCAAGTACCGCCTGACCAGTGCAAAACATTGTCGGAAGAAAAAAATGATAAAACATAAACAGGTAGCCAACAATACAGTGCCGTGCCATTAGTGTCAGGTCTTTGAGGTAAATCCCATTAAAACATTCTTCCCGATACTTTTGTTGGCTCTGCTTTTGCTTTCTTTTTCACTTCATTAGTCCTATGTTTCAACCAAAAAATCCATTTTGTCTGTCATTCATTAGAGAAATGGGCTCACAGTGAACATGATTGCATTTGCTGCTTTCTTCTTCTGTGATATTTTGAGTTAACAATTGGAGTGGAAATATTGTATTTAACAATTACATTGAGAATACTGAATATAAATGTGGTTTACATAAACTTACATATACAGTTTTACTCGACTTTTTTACAGTATAATTATTTCAGGGATTATACATGACTGAGCACACTGGTTGTTGAACTTTTGTGTGGCCATTGTTGTTGTATGTCTGCTCATTATGACGCAACTCTGAATTAAATAAATGATATATGAAATGTTAATTCATGTACTTTAGAGTTCACTTTAGCACTCCAGTTTACAGTTTCTATTCTAAGCTAAGCTAATGTTCTCCTGGCTATGTTTCTTGTTAAACAAACATATGAGTCCTAGTATCTAGTATGTTTGCTGGCTATTTTTATTTGTCAAGAATTGTCAATATATTTAAAGAAAACAACCACAAACCTCTATAGCCATACTTCCATGCAAATGAGTTGCAAATCTGAACTGAATTTTGAGTAAATCGGCAAAAGAAAATGCAAGTGAATGCTTGTTACATCCATATTACACTTTTATTTGTAGTTAGTTCGAGATAAGCAGTAGTTAGCTCTAATTCTCCAGTCAGAAAACCATTATACCATAGAGGAAGAATGGTAAAAAACAATGTAGATAATAGGATAGAAATATGATATTTCTGCTTATTTCATGTATTAATGTGAGGAAGGTTACGTCAGATCTGTGTGGAGTGATCATGGATGTATTGTAGAGCCATGAAGAGAAAAAAAGAGCTCTTTACTTGTGAGTTAAATGTTCACTATGTCAGAACTTAGCTGGTAATAAGTGCTTCCATCTCCCATTAACCACATTAACTCTTTTTCACAAAAACCAACCCGAAGCGAGCATAAAAAACTATTTTGTGAAACTGAGGAGCTTTTTTTTGTAAAGTTTCCATCAACGTTTTGTGATGTGACACTTTAAAATGCGCCTAAAAATACATGGATGGAAACGTGGCTAATGTTCCCAGTTTGCTTTCAGCAGAGCATCTTTGTTGCCTGTCATTTACTATCTCTCTTTCCTCTCATGTTCTGTTAGCGCTCTACTGTCACTGTCTTACAAGGGCATGTCACTGTTTTTGCCCCACAACGAAGTCATGCTGGTATCAGTTTGAAAAATTTTGGTTGCAAACATGACATTAAAACACACACCAGCTACACTGTTCAGCATCGTTTTCAATCTGAGATCTCGTCACCTACCGATCATCTGAGCATTTCTAGATGCAAAGGTAGTTACTTGAACGGCTACGAGTATGACCGCTAATACTCCTACAGCCCTTACATTTTTTCAAAGACCAGAAATGATGCTGTCCTCCCATTCTCAGTGGTAAGCACACAATGTCAGTGTCACCACCCCAATATGACGGGCCATCCAAAGACGCCGGACTCGTTTAGCAATGGAGGTTTTTTATAAAGCTCTAATCTGTTTCCACCCCAACAAACATTCGTCCTCAATCTCTACTGAGCAAAGCATTTAAGAGGCTGACTTGTGAGTCTAAGGTACAGTGACTGGGATGAATGGGTGTAGAAGGGCACTAATGTTGGGTAATAAGACAATAGACATGACTGCCTGCATCAGGATACACAGCTGTCCTCATCGACGTGTTTTGATGCTGTGGACAATGAGGGTTTACACTGAAAACAATGGGGTTGCTCTGACGCGCGTAATAAGCCGCCGGTGTGCGTTGGCCTTAACAGTCATGCCTTTGATGTATGTTTTTGACATGTGGATTAAGTTAACTGTAAGTAATACTGTACGCCTGTGCACAGTTGCATGCATTGACGCAAATGGCTTTTGCGTTTGCTCATACAAGAATGTGACATCATCAATTATACTTGGGTCATGGGGTCAGAGCAGCCTTGAGGCACTGTACTCTAGAGAGGTGCCTTCAATTGATGTTTTAAAGGGATTGTTTGAATCGGGGTTGTCAATAGATATAGTAGGTCAGCCTGGCCCCAGTTTGCCAGAGTTAGCCACTTCAAAAATGGTAGACCTAGTGTACGCTCTATTTAGGATAATTTCTCCGCTTTACTTTGCCTTCTCACAGTCTTTTCTGACGGGAGACCACTGTTAGATACGCCAAATATTGCTCTCCTCAAACCAACCAAACTCCATAGGCAAAATCAGTAATTTTACCCCGTAGAAATCGTGAGTTGCTGGTCTACTGCTGCCTTGATCAGTTGGTTTGTTTGTCTTATTGCGTGTTTTAAAAGGGTGGTTCAGATTCACCAAAGTCACGCAATAACACAAACAAACTAACAGACCGAGAAGTAGAACAGCACCTCCTGTGTTCTGCAAGGTAAAATGATTGATTTCATGTATGGATTTTGGTTGGTTAAAAGAGAACAATATTTGGCTTATATAACTATGGTTTCCCATTAGAAAAGACTGTCTGGGGTTAAAGTAAAGCAGTGAAAATATTCAAAATATAGTGTACACTTAAACTTCTTTTTTAGGCAAACCTTTTTTATGTGGCTAAAATACCTTTTGTTGCTAACCTTGTCCACACCCCATCCTGAACTGAAGACATGTTTAACACCTTTTGTCATTTTTTTTCCCTAAAAGGACCAAAAAAAGAAGACTTTGACTCATGTCTGATCGGTTGGCTGATGATCAGATGAGTTCGTCGGGGAGGTTTTCTCTTCAGTGACCCCTCATTTTTATTTCATGGCAACCAATACTGAGCTCGAACCTGTCAAAAGGTGGATCATGCCTGACTGGCATACGGTGAAGGATCTAGCACAAATCTTTTCCAAGTGTGCAGTTCTCTGGACTTCATGCACTTGCCCTGCCCTTCACCTTTAGCCTGAATCACCTTCTCTCTCCATTGTTTACTAGTTGCCGTTCTCTGCGATTAAATATTGATAGAGGTCAGTGGCAGAGCAAAGTCACCCCATCTCAATTTTTAATGTATAATATAGTACCACAAATGGTGTTCCCTTCACTTTAATGCTTTCGAAGGCAAATACTCCCCTACCAGTCCCATTGGTTCAGGATCCAGTTTATAAATATGTTCCCCTCAGGTCCATTGAAAGCCACACCGCAGCTTCATATGTAGTGAACCATGCCACCAGTGAATTAGAAATACACTCAAACCCCCTTCAAAAATCGAAGAGAGTCAACACATTTCCATCGCGCATCCTAAGTGGCCTTTTGGAGGAAGTAATAACCTTGAATAATCTTTGAAAAGAATGAAAAAAATGGGGCAGAAATGGGCTAAGGAGGCTCAGAGAGGCAGGTTGCGGTGCTGAAGTGGCTAAGTGTCAAAGAAGCCATGAGTGAGATATTGAGCCCATCTCATTTATGTTTAATACGCACATGGACGAGGAGTCAAATTGGAGATGTGGGGTCAGTTTAGGCGGGTCACCGAGCATTGGAGACCGCAAGAAAAACCATGGAAAGGGAGACAGAGCGTGTGCATGTTTACTGTATGTTTGCATGCATGTGTGAGTAAACAGCTTTATGGGTTCATCGGCCCTCTACTCAGTTTTATATCTTTGCATCTCTATATCATCTGCACATATAACCTCCATTTCTTCTACAGCAATCAATGACAGCAGTGTATTTTTAGGAATGCGCCAGTGAATGGGGTCTATATGTCTGCTTTTTGCTGCTTCTCTCTCTCTCTATCCTCTGGCAGGGCCTCGTTTATTTCTCTGCCCCCTTGGTGAAGAAGCAATAGCTCCTTGAGGGTGTTAGTCACCACAGCTTTAACAAATGAGCGTATCTGGAATGAGCTATGGGGCCAGGGCCACTCCGACAGATGTGGTTAAAGCATTTTAATTCCCCACCACCTCCTCCTTGCACATATGTAGACATGTGAGCACACGTTACACTCAATTGCCAGGCAAGTACATTGATACTGGATGACTGAAAAATCCTGGATTGCACTTAATATCTGTATTTTCTTTAAATATCCAGTGTCAAATAGAGATTTTTTAGGATATTTAATGCCTTTTTATTCCATAGGGATAGGAAATGAGAGCAAATGAGATGCAAAAGAGACATACTTTATTACTTTAAAAGACTACTAGACTCAAACCAGGGATTTTGATTAATGGTTGAAACTTAAAGGGTAACTTCAGTATTTTTCAACCTGGACCCTATTTTCCCATGTTCTTGTTTCGAAGTGACTAATGGGGACAACAACTTTTGACATTAGTGCAGTATTGAGCAAGACCACTGCAGCCAGAGAAAGGGGCTTCATAATCTTTATTGGTAACAATGCACTGTCAGAGTACATCCACTAAAAGTGTTTGTTTAGCCAATGACAGGCTCAGCTGTTATATTGCTGCTGCCAGACTA
This sequence comes from Lutjanus campechanus, assembly GCA_027495735.1. Lineage (NCBI taxonomy): Eukaryota > Metazoa > Chordata > Actinopteri > Lutjaniformes > Lutjanidae > Lutjanus > Lutjanus campechanus. Next base: position 19,218 of record JAJHUR010073973.1, read on the forward strand.
ACCAGACTACATTTACAGAAAAAGAAATTTCATCATTGAAAAACACACCACATTCAAACTTGACAGAAATGGAATGAAACTCACCAAAAACATCTTGGCTCGTCTTTTCACTCCTCCAACAATCACAGGTTGAAGTAAGCCCTTAATTCACAAAGTTAGATGTAAAATATTCTGGCTTTTCATGCTTATCTGATATCCTCTTCCTCTTGCTCCTCTCCTGATATTATTAGATTTTATGCAGTGAACCTGGGCGGTGCACAATGGACCCTTCCTAAGTCCCATCTCTTTTTAGCTCTGTGCTCCAATAACAGTTCTAGCTAGCTAGCGAATCTACATCAATTGTTAGCTAGCTAATATGTTTGCATACTCCTCTATAGCAAAAAGCTAGCTAAGTAGCTGTCTATTCTACATCAGTCATTAGCTATTTAGTTACATCTAACTACATATAACTAATGTGAGCAAAACCTGAGCTAACGTGCTAGTTAATCTACATCAGGTCACCCAGAAACATCTTCTACACATCTTTAAATGTGTTTTCCTTTTGAACATACATAAGCTAACACATCAACACATAGACAAACAGAGACATTAATAAATAAATAACTAGCAAAGTGCTTGATAACATTCTGAATTTTACAATGCAGTAAAGATGACATTTCGCTTGATGCAACGGTCTCACTTATAAATCGACCGATTTTTAAAAATTGTTGCACCCTTTGGTCACATAGACACAAAATATGCAAGTTGAGGAAGTATGTCCGTAAATTCTAAGCCATAAAGATGCCCCCTCAACTATGATTATTTTATGGTTATGTAAAGACTGAGACATACAAAATTAATATGCTGCTTTAAATAATTTCTGTCTGATATGTGTGTTTCCACAAAAACTGTTAATTATCTCATTAAATTATCAGATTTACATCTACTTCATCTGAAAAATCCAGAATCTGTGAAAGTGTGAGTATTTTTCACTTCAAAAGTTATTCTGCTGGACACAAAATATCTTGTATTTCACTGAAAAGTCACTTCTCATTTCCCCCTCAGTGAACTCAGTCTTACCTTTGAAAGCCTCTCTATGGTAGACGGAGTATCAATGTGAAGAGATCACCGAAGGGTCTCCTGTCTCCTGTGGCTCTCTGAAGGCAACACCACAATTGCTTATTTTAGACGCAGCTTGCCTCTAAAGCACAACACGGGGTCACTTTACATGCAGGACCGAGCTATGAAACCCTATCCAGCACTCATGAAATAAGGATGGAGTTAAGTGAATTGACAGTCTCTTGCCTCTTTTTGCCTGAAAGTGGCCTTTCAAAGGGGTTAGTGATTTCTGCCCTCAGAGAAAGCACTTGACATGGTGCACTGTAGAGGGGAAGGGTTAAACACAACACAGTCATTTAGAGTTCTTAGACAAGGGTCATAGCACGGTACCAAGTGTAGTATGAACATCTCTCTTGGATCATGCATGCTTCAATGCATGTTTTTTTTCCCCTCAAAGTGCATTTTTTCCTCACTGACCTGTGTAGGAACGGCAATATCTTGCGAACAGATGGTTGTATTGGCTCTAACAAATGTCTGTTTTGTTTTATTGACTGGCAGAACAGAATGAAGCTTTCAGAGCTTCTTTCAATACACTTAGAGCATTAAATTTGGAATAGGAGGCAAGTATAGAAACTACTTGAAAGGGTGTGCATAAGACTGCTATTACACTGTCATGACCACATGTCATGACCTTGTAGTCTTTATGACTTGTTGTCATTCGGTCAGTAAAGTTATTTTTAATGCAAAGCTGACATAGCTTGAGATGTCTTTGATATGATAACTTGATAACTTGACATTAATCAAGCCAATAATGTCTTTGTTATGACAACTTAACACCATTAAAAACTTTAAAGAAACAGTTTAGCTTGTATGTCATGTTGTAGCTGGTTTCAGCATTGGCTATTATGAGACCATTATAAGAGTGTGACTTGTCATAAAGATGTCATTGGAGTTTATTACACTTTTGAATGCTTTTGTGACGGTGTCATGAATAATTTACAGGACTTGAACTGAAGTGTTACTATTTGGACTTGTTTATTTTATTGTCTATTGTATAGATTTAGATTTAGATTTATGTTTACTCCGTTGCAGCACGGGTCTGAGAGTAACGTAATTTCAATCCTCTGTATGTCCTGTACATATGTGGCATTGACAATAAAGAGACTTTGACTTTGACTTGACTTACAAAGACGTCATTAAATGTTATAAGGACAGTTTGATGACAGAGTGCAGTACCAAGGTGGTTTAGCTTAGCAGAGCTACCTGATGGACAGTTAGCAGTTAGCTAGTTTACTTGTTGCTAAAGTAGGCTAACCACTGTCTGCTGTTATCTGTAGTTGGCATTAGTTAGCTTGCTTAGCCATGGAGCTAGCCGCCTAATTTGCTGACTCAGCCCCAGGGTTGCCAGGAACCAAACCTGGCAAGAGAACCACCTCATTACTGTGTTTCCTGTGGTCAAACTGGCCACTGTTAGTCTCTGTCTAGCAACAGACATGAAACAGAAGCAAGATGGTTCACTCTTTAGCAACTGCCATCATCAGCTCCAGATAAATGATAAATGTTGCCTCTCCCACTGTGTTGGTGACCAAATTGGTTTGTAATCCTTGTGGTTCGTAAATGCTGAAAAGAGTTCAGGTGCTTTTTAGAAGTAAGCACCTTCATTATTTAGCATTGAGTATCATGCAAGTTTTTATTCTGGTGTTTAGACCGGTTATGTTAGTTACTTTTACAGAGTCTGTTTTTGATGAACATTTGAACGGAGCAGAATTAGTCTCCAAGTTTTTAGTATGGCTGAGATCGTAGGTGAAGACAGTCTTGGAACCATTTCCCCTTTCTAGAGGGTTTTCAGAGTGTTGCCAATTACCAACTACCTTGTGACATTTTTAAACCAGAATGGTATTGATTAAGACTTTTTCAAACATATTTCATCCAGAAGATGTTAAAAACTTGTATTAACAGTATTAAAAACCATCTAAATTAAACATAAGTAAGTAGCTGATGATGGAAAATATGCATACATAATTGACTGAATGGCACTTAACTTTCATTAAGACGTCATGTTCATAACAGGTGCCCTAACATGGTTATGACAGTGCAATCACAGTCTTTTGCACACCACTTCATATTACCGAAACTTAAGGTAAGAAGCAAAATTATGCCAATACAGCAAATGCTTTATTTTGTATCATGGTTAAGAAGTTACTTAATCTGTTAAATTGACACTTGATGAGCTCTTTTCTAATCTGCTGCGAAATGCTTCATTAAACAGAAAAGACGGCACAATGCAGAACAAGCTGACGAGCATTGCCAATGAAGTGCGTGAATCTGTTTTTGTTGTTTTGCTACAAAAACAACATAATGTGATAAAAAGGTTTAAGCCAACGGAACAAACCCCAGGATTTGGAACTGCGGAGAAATCATGTAATGCTCTAAGATTTGGGTCCTCATGCTGAGAAATAAACAAAGAGCTGCATTGAAAAGATGACAGGAAAATGAAGAAAGAACAACTAAAATAGTTAGACACTCCCAATTTCAACCATTTCTCGTGAGAAAATAGAATCGGAAAAAACAGCCTCTATTTCTATCTATTGGACCAGCCAAAGGCACATCAACTATTTTCTCTCCCCTTCTCCCCATCGTCACTGAAAGCAATCATTTTAGAATTGATTTTCATGGCTCAGAGAGAAATAATGGGAATTCTTTCTAATGTAGAAATGTATGTGTTCCTTTTGGTTAACCAGAATAGACCATATTTCAAGCTTGTCAGTTAGGGGAGTAAAAATACCTCTCATATTTTGCTCAACTTTTTCTCTCCTCCTATTCCCACTGTCTAAAGTGACAACTCATCATCTCTAAAAATCAATCATATAATTCTATATTCTTCAAGGCTCCTGAAATGATGGAAGAAGTTTGGGTCTTTTTAACACCTCAGGTCCACATTTGTCTATGTTTTGAGGAGATAAAATGGCACGCCAACCAGCAAATCATTCTTCACCGTGCTGACGGGGAGGGTGGAGGAATGACAATTGCCTTAACATGCCCCAGTTAGCACTCACCCGGTACATTCTCATTCATCCCCACTCACGCACACACTCGCGTCTCGTTGCTATGCAGCCGAAGTGAAATCTACATGTCCGTCCGCTGACGCCCCAGTGTCCAATTTGAAAAGCTCTCTTCCACGTGCCCTCCTCCATTCTCCGGCAATTGTACAGGCCCTTTTCACCCACTCCAGCTCACAAAAACAGAGTCAATCCAAAAGCAGCAGCAGCTCCTCTCCCCTGGATGAGCCCAAATCCATTTACCTAGGGTTTATCCATCAGCAGCTGTCGAGTGCGTAACACCCTGCCCAGGTGCCATTACTGTACCATTACATACCAGATTCCCCCAGTTTATTACCACTATAGGAGCGTGTCAGCTATTATTAATGATAGCTCAACCCCTCCCGATGAAAGAGACTATTGATTGACAGAGGAGGTGAGGAGGTTGAGGATTGCCCAGACATTACCTGTATTTTTTTTATTTATTTTATTTTAAGATACTGTAGCTCTTCAGCAGCATTTTGCAAACTGGGACAAAGTGTGCTCTATAACTTACACAGTTGCTGTTGCTATTTCAAAAGTAGATTTGCAGCTGAGATTCAGGTCAGCAACATCTAACGCGAGGCTCCTCGCATCTCCGAGAAATAAGACTGTACAGATGTGGAAGCAGATTGGAAAAACACGATCTGGCGGAACCGTAAAAGTGGTGAATTTGATCAGATACGTGCATAAGCGCAGAGCAAGCTGCCACTCATTTAATCTGTTGTTGTAGCATTAATCTGTTCCTGTAACCATGTACAATCAACTAGTAATCTTCAATTCATGTCATGTTAAAGGGCCACTCCAGTGAGTTATTATTGATCTCTCATAAATATGGCAGATCTATAAGAGACAGATTTCTAAAAGAATTGACAGAATTAAAGCAGCAGAGGCCTTGATATCCTCACTATTATAGGCCAGGCCGGCAGATCCTACATTTCCCATAATGCAGTTGCAGAAAAGATTGAGGTGGGCAACATAATGCATGACTCCTCACATCTCATGTACAACAGTGTACAGTCAACTGCTAATCTTCATTTCATTTTAAAGGGACATTCCAGTGATTTTGTATTGATCTTCCACAGACTTACAAGAGACAGTAAAACAGCCAAGCCAGTAAAACACTTGTTCCTACATTTCCCAAAATGCAGCTCGATAGTGTATAGGTGATGAAGCACAGTCCAGTTCAAGTCCAGTTGCTTTCGATTTAATTTTTCCTGAGAACACATCCAGGCACTTTGCCCTCGTGTCATTGCCATGCTTTTTGGGTGAAAGCAGCCCCATTTAATTTGAGTGGCGGTTAATGTAAATTTTTAGGTCTTTGCCAAATTGATAGCATAAAATAAAAAGTGTTTTAATTTTTACCTTTAGGAGCCCAAATCCTGTCAGCAATTTTATGTTGTTGCTAATCAACAATCAGTGTTGTAATATAAAGGGAAAAAAATTCCTCTGTGTTCTAACAGCCCAGTTGAGCAAATTTGGTAACTTGGTCAACTAAAGTAACTTAGGATCACATCTTCAGTTAGACGTTATTTACACCATCACTAAGATTCTTTTCTGATTCGGTTTGAGCCGGCACACGTTATTTACTCAGTGACATCATTAACTTAGCTGTGATGAAGTCTCTGCCACAGACGTACATGTATTGACTAGCCACTGACCATTTTTAACCTCTCTGTGAATGGCATAGATGTTCTTCTTTACTGTCTTTCATTCTTTGGGAAAGTAAAGAAAATCAGCAGCAGCTTTTAGTTGGGCTATGGTCATTCTGACGACAGGAAAGTCCTTTCTGCTCAGGAAATGCACACAGTCTTTAACTCTACACCCTCTGTAACTCAAGCTGTCTTCTATTTGTTGCTGAATCATCTTCACAGTCTGAAAAATATAATTTTTGATTGGTAAGGTGAACTTGATGTGAAAATCTGTTCCTGTTTTCACGAGTCCACGCTAGATGGTCGACGCCATTTCTTTTTGTTTTGTTAACATGATTGTATACGTGTTTATGTTAATGCTACATTCTGATCAATGTCGATCTAACAGCAAAGGGGAAGATAAAGAGGGTTTGAAATGATACCAAGCTGCCGTGACACTTGCACAATAAACCAAGATGTCAAAAGCAATTAGTGTCGGACATGATGTGAGAGGAGGGGAAAAACTCATCCCGACTCATAAGCCTTTTCATCAGTGCCATGCTTTGTTAAATTATCATCAGCCAGTGTCAGGAGCAATCTGCAAGTGGCCACTCCCGAATCCTGATGGGAGAAAAGTCTATTGGTCCTCATGTTGACCAACGGAATATCAATGAGCACTTAACTACCCAAAGTGGATGAAAGAGAAAAAGAGAGTAAATGTGGTACAGAGATGAGCAAAGAAAATACCCAGGAGCTTTCTATAGAGAGCGTTTGCATTTCTTTTCCCTGACAGAGCAGAGAGATGACTGAAAAAAGTAAACAGACTTTGTCTCGCAGCAGCAGCGAGAGAAGTTTGGTGACAACCCTGGCCTTTATCTGACAAGCAACCCCTAAAAAAATCCTTTTCGATAAGGAATAGAGGTAGTTATTAAATTGTAAAAGCAGGAGAAAAGCATTGCGCTGAGGACAGCAAAGAGGGAAAAGTACCATTTCTCCATTAAAGGGACACAAGAGATGGAGAATGTGCCGTTTCTATCCCCGTTGTCTCCGCTTTCCTTATTTGCTGTTGTGGAGGATCAATGATAGTGTACAGGCGTAACCTGGCAAGGTTATTTCTTCAGTATTACTGTCTTATCAAACTGAGTGAAAACTTGTTGGTTCTGTCTGCAAGCTCAGCCAAGCACCGGGCTTATGAATGCTGACTACTGTGATTGCTCGTCTGTCGAGAGGTCATCTCGCAACACAGGGAACATTTGGTCCTTGAATAGAAGACATCTTTTGCAGGCAAAATTGTTGCCGGCAACTTTAGAGGATGCACAGCAATTTGAAATACAGAAATATTACTCACATACCACTGCGGTTAAAAGTGTTCTTACAGGAGCTTTTTTTAAACACAGTCAGGAGCAGATTAGTGAGCAGCCCTCTTAGGCATTTTCAAAGTAATAAGTAACTACAGGCAAGTTTCGGTTTTTAAATTGAATGTGCAGACTATTTTTTTTTTTTTTTTTCAGAAAAGTTTTTCATTTCCATAAACAAATCCACCCTGTTAAAAAGTAAGTCAGAAATAGAAATGGGACCTTGATCAAATGAGATTCTAGGGAACTATAATCCCAAAGAATCTGGACCTTAAATGGAGCTTTGAAACTCTGGAAATTCAAATAACACAGCAGCTGATGGACTTTATCATTGGATTAGATTGATACATGCAGTATATACTGGGCTAAAATGTGAGTAAAAATTAATCGTAACACTTCTTTATGTGCAGACAATCAATATTAATATTTTGTGCTGTAGGTGGGTGTGTTTGCATGGGAATCTTTGATCAAGAGGTGCAAACTGTTCTCTATATGGGCATGTTTATGTACTTATTGACAGATTGTTTGATGTGTAAGGATGTACAGTATGTACCTAAACAATGCGAATATGCACATACTTGTCATGTAAACTCAAGGTATATGCTGTGTACACGAATTAATTGTTTGACAAAACCTTTTTAAAGAAGTTTGCAGTCTTCCAGAGTTCCATCTTTTAACACTGTCTCCTCGAAAATTAACTTTACAAACTACTAATTTGTTTTGCCAATTACATTTTGAGAGGAAACTTAATTGCTGCTGGATTATTTTCCCTGGCAGTGTCCCTGGCAACAAAAGCACTTCTGTTAAGGTTAGGGAGAAATCGTGATCAGTTAAATATTAATGCAGTAAACACGCGTCGTGTGCATTAAGTCACTGGGTACTTTTTCTGTATTAGACAAAGAACACAATCTTTCCTTAACCTTAAGGCCGCGGGTGCATCAGAGATGAATAATCTGAAGTTTCTATGATACTGGATGGATATTATAGGAAAACAAATAAAATACATTGTCAGTAAGTGTTTGCAGTTATTATTTTGCAGTTATGTTTGCAGCATCAACATTTTGTGACATGGCAGCTATGTTAATTTATGTTGGTAAAACACTAAATCCGAGCAGCATTACATTTCCCTTAAAATGTATCTGCTGCTACAAATTAGCATAATTTCTAGGAGACAGGGTTTGATGTATGAGTGTGTTTCCATGGGAATTCCTTCAGATGCAGAGGTGCATAATGTAACCTATATGGGCGCACAGAGAAGTCAGTTTTCAGGGCTTTCTTGCTTTAAAACCTTTCTAACACATGGTTAATGGTCTATTTTAACCCGAATCATGATCTTTTCCTGTGTACTTTTGGTGCCAAAATGTAACCAAACTGCAATAGAAAACTGTGGAGAAAAAACCCCAAAGATAATAAAGTCTAAAAATGAGTCAAATCTCAGTCCCCTCGGTGCAAGCCATGTGCTTAACCCATTCATTTACCCGAAAGCCCTTTCTGGCAGAAATTCCTCAAGGCTAACTTCTCCCATGTGCGAAGTAAGTAAGTGTACAAACATCAATTAAGTTCAAAGTTTATTTCTCATATACATGGATACATTGTGCGCACTTTTCATCTGGTAGTTCTACTTCGAATCTTGGCTTCATTTCTTTTTATGAAAATATATGAGGAGCAGAGTTTCTGCAGCACCTTTATAGAGGCTGCTCTCATTTGGTTTACAAAGGCTAATCCTGATTGAATGAGCAAGTACGATGATAAATGTCTGCACTACAACGAGCTCTGTTAGAGTGACACCTGGGCAAAATGCAAGACCTCAGTTCTTTAAAAAGCATTTCTCTTTGATTATTGAAAACATTGCAGCAGCCTGCCAAGAGGTACAGGGTGCTTGGCTGCTGTGCTGACATGGAGTGGGACTATCGCTCTCCTCTGGGGTTGTATTGAGGCTTCCTGTAGTGTTACTTAAACATACATCTTTGCCCTGACAGGCTTTTTGTTGTGCCAAGGCCTCCATGCGGGAATATGCCAGGGGCCTGATCTGAATTTCAAATCTGAATCAATTATTCATTTATGACTAATGCTGACTAATTGTGGCCTTTTTTCCCTCCTTCGTACTAAGAAAGTGTGAAAGGATGAGAAAAGAACACTTTTCAACTTCTGTACAGATAAAGGTTCTACTTTCAGCTAATTTTCCTTCGGAACGTGATCATAGTTTTCATTCTGTGGCTCTGTGGACTGACCATCTCAGATCAACTTGTATTTTAAAATTGAGAGGCTGCTCACTGCAGAGCCAGTGGGTGGGGCTTGGCTTAGTCGACTTTTTGGTCCAGCCACAACCCAACTCAGGCTCAGCCGCACCCCAAAACCAATGGAGGCTGGTTTGGCTCCTAAATGCTCCAACAGGGAATACAGTACCAGGGTCATTTACAGAGTTTCTTGATGGACAGATAGCTTTACTTGCTACTTAAGTAGTAAGTGGTAACTATAGTGCTATTGGTTAGTTAGCTCAGTTAGCTGTGCAGCTGTGACTACGCTAATGGCACTTCTGTTAGCAGCACTTACAGTTTCATAAATACTCAATATTGTATTCCCTGTCAGTCTCAGAGACTGTGTTCACTGGGAGGCCGCTGGTTGTGTTGCCTGCAAGTGACGGCTGCAGTTAGCAGCAGTTAGTGGTTAGCTATGAGTAAAGTTTTCTATCAGGAAACTGTGTAAATAACCAGGGATTGAAGCTGAGCAGCTGGAGGACATTGGAGGGAAAACCAGGAAATATTATCAACAAGCTAAAGGCACTACAGCTTCATGTTACCTGATGCTAACTGTAGTGCTGGTAATTCAGTTATCAATGCAGCTAGCTGACTAAGCTAACAGCACTACAATTAGCAGCAATTGAACTCTTTAAATCACCTCAATACCATTTCCCTGTCCGCCACAGAGATATCCTCCACATAAATTATGCCAGTTTGACCCAAATCAGTGAATAAAGTCAAGTTGTGTTTTTGTACAGTGATCCGTGAGGCCGGCAACCAGCCAGAAACACTCATAAAAGAGAAAGTGAGGAAGCATTTCATTGGATGCAAACTTACTGTAGTATATGCCCCCAAGTGCAGGAGCTTCACTAGGTCCAGAGACTGTCCTGCAGAGAACACCACTTGAAAATTATTTATCTCATCATCACATGGGCCTTGGTTTATGGTGCTTTGTATCTGACAGTGAGCCGTAATTTGAATTGAATCTTAACTTTCATGTTCATCAGCTGATCTCAAGTCCTGACATTTTCCTCAGAAAGTAGAACAGGTGTTTTACTAATGGCCTGTCATTCAACAGTTGGCTTCTATGCCATCAGCTTCCCATTGAGTTAAATGCCACTCATTGTGCTTGGTATTTTCGGGGCGTTCTTGTCTTCACCACATCCAACTGTGCCATAAACGATGAAATGCAAGACACTGCAGCCATCACTGTATGCAATAACAAGGAAAATGGTATTGGTGTCCATTTAGATATTCACAAGACGTTTGTTTCATATATGCTGATTCTTGATGACCATAATGGGCTTGATTGTGTTATTTTCATGGAAATAGGTTCAGTTAATTTGTGTTTTTGTCTGCGGTGATTAAGTTGCTAAATGTGCCCATGCATTAAAATACTTGAAGCTGCCGAAGTGGAGTCATTCTAAAGTGTGTGTCATTTAAAATGCTTGAGTCACATTTGAACTGCATGACAGATGTTTGAACGGCATGCTCCTGCCCGAATGGAAGGATTAAAGCAGTTGTTTTTGGAGGCGTGCCATTCAGGACCCAGTTGGGATGCATTAACAGGAGGAAATTTGTAAAAGTATGTGAACTGAATGCAATTGGACACAGATAGTTGAAATCCAGGAGCTTGAACAATTAAACTTTTTACTGTCTTCAGTCGCCTGTGGAAATAATTCAGACAAATCCCAAAACAGAGCCTACATTCAGACTGAATTAACAACTTGGAATAGGATTAGGTGGAACAAGTGGTGTGTTAAAGTTCCTATGAAGTCAAAATCAATGTTTAAATGTTTATCACGTATGAATTACACTATATGTCACCTTTATGGCAGTATCTGGTCCAATAATGACATGTTTTGTATATATTGTTGGTCATTTTTAGGTGTTTAAAGAGTTTCTTTTTCTGAAAACTGATGACTCCTGCTCTTGGGGGCATTACTAAATTTGTGTCCAATGAAATGTGTTCTTGCTTATTATGCCACTGAAGCATGGAGGGAGAACACATCTGTTCACATCCATTGTTTCTGGGGCCTGGCTTCACAATGTTATAACTTTATTCACTGATTTAGGGTGAAACTGGATCTTATTTTGTGGAGAGAACATTTTCTCTTTTTCCCCTCAGATGTTCTCTGGCTGCTCAGCTTCAACTCTCAGTTATTTGATTACAGATTTTCCTGATGGACAGATAACTTTTGCTTACTTTTTGCTAAACTAGCACACCATAACTGTTAGCTGCTGTTACTGGGCAACAGAGCTAAGCTCAGCAACCTCCCAATGAAGACAGACTTCGAGAATGACAGGAAATACAGTGCTGAGGTGGTTTACAGAGTTGCCTGATGTAGTTCACGGAGTTTCCTGATGGAAAAATAGCTTTAGTTGTTGCTAAAGTAACTTAGCTAACTGCTAACTGCTGTTTTCTTGGTTAGCTGTGAGCCAAAGGAGGCAAAAAGCTGCCTCGGTACTTAAGCCCATTCCCTGTTATCAAACGGGCCTCCGTCTCTGGGGTTTATGTCAATCAATGTCTATGACAAGTGCCTCCCCAGCTGCCTGTTTTACAGGAAACAAGTAACCAATAAGCATTCAGCATTCAGCTGTTTCATGGGAACTATAAACTATTCAAATACTTGTCTCACTTCCTTAAGTGTTTTTTCTTTTGTATTTTGCTTTTATTGTCTTCGCTTTCAGAAAACAGTCAGTACATGTCATGATGATGGCTGAAGGAGATGCAGAGTGTTGCTTCATCATGCCTGGGCAGGGGCTTGTCATGGTGGGGGATGTTGGTAAGGGGGCACAGGGGGAATGGAGGGCAAGACTCTGTGGACCACAGCCATTACTTCATAGCTAATGAGGAAAGTGGTGGCCGTCTCCCCGTGGCATGTGTGCGCCGTGTGGATGGAAGCATGGGCTGTGTAAGGTAATGACACAGTAGGACCGTGGCCTTAGGCAATCCCATTGTGCTCTTGTGGTCACAGTCCAGGAAGCAAGTGTATCTGAGAGGAACATAAAAAGGAAGCAAGTTCCGATCTACAGCCTTTTGACTGCTGAGTTTCAAAGAAATGGATGACTTAGTAACTGGACAAAGTCCTTCAGCGGACAACTTCGGCCTGCCCTTCACGTTGCATGCTGGCCAGAGTGTATATAAACATGCTGTATGTCTGGAGGTATAGGCTGTGTGTGTGTGTGTGCTTGTGTGTGGTTGCATGCCGCCTCCGTGCGTCAAACAGCTCTATTTGAGGTGGCAGGCACAGGTGCGCTAACGGCATGGCAGGCTCCAGCAGGTTATTGGCCGACAGATGGAGCGGAAGGCGGGGTGTGCTGGGGGGACAGGGGCGACTGTAGGGTGGAGGGGTGGGAGTTGGAGGAGAGGGGAGGGGGGGGCATGGCCACTGTTGGGTGGGGATCTGCCAGGAGTGGCAACTGGCACCGTCTAAGCTTTTCATACAGTCTGCACGACCTAAGCTTCGTCACGCCCAATAAAAACCTGTTCTGTCTGTCAGAGCAGCAAACAAAACTAAGTACATTTCCACTGATTCAAAAACACACAAACACACTCCTGATTTATTGTAACTCACAGATGACACAATTATTTTAACTTTTATAAGTAATTTAGGCTCACGGAATTAGTTATCAAAAGCATTTGATACAAAGTCAGTCAATACTTTGAACTTAAGTTCCAATTTACAAGTCGTGTCCAGGGGCGTAGAATTGGGTAGGGACGCTAGGGACACATCCCTACCAATATCCAGCCACTAATGTGTAGTCACTATCAATACAACCGCTGTTCGTAGTGTTTAGTCAATGATTATGGCACACAAAGGGTTAACAGTCGGTGTCTGCTAGAAGTCCCGCTTCTAACCTAAATATCGCTCTCCGATTGGCTCTGCCCGTTTCTCGCTAACGTACATGTGATTGGCCATCCCCGCTGTCACTCCATCTGCTTGTAAAAGCTACTCGCAACCTGTTAGTTGGACGGGACAGGAGGCAGTGCATGTATCTGCAACCACGAGTGTAAGTAGGGAGGGCAACCGAAAATTTTTTTTTTTTTCGGACTATGATTGTTTGCTTGTTTGATCAGCTCTACATGATGTGAAATTATGATTGCAAATACAAAAACATCAACTTTCAGAAGTGCTGCCTTGGAGCACTTTTGTGTCCTCACCAATGTCAAAATCAAACCTACTCCCTTGGTCGTGTCCCTAATCAGTGTTGGGAAGTTTGCTTTTGAAATATAATAGGTTACAAATTACTAGCTACCCTGTTAAAATTGTAATAAGTAATGTAACTGTTTTAATTCATCAAAGTAATATAACTAATTACATTTGGTTATGTTCAGATAACTTTTCAGAATCAGAATCTCTTTATGACGAAATTTTCTAACAAATGTCTGAAGCAATACGTATTGATTTGAGTGGCTGGAGGCAATGAAACAAGAAAACCAGTCAAAAACACCTAAAATTTGATCACGCAGTGTCCAATGAATGGAGCCTGTCTAGATGAAGAGACAGCTCCTTATAAGCCATCCTTCCCTTGATGGTGTTGCACTTTGCAGATTTGTCCCAATGGCTTTGCAACAGCTGCGGATCCGGAAAAATGCAAAAAAGATGCAAAGCAACAGAATGAATGTTATATACAACATATTAGCTTTTTAACAGAAAAATATATATTTGGATTCAAGCCTTTTGTAATCACCAATATTTTGATTAGAGGCTGTAATTTGATTTCATTTTTTTTTTCTCAGTGACTGTAACAGATTACTATTATTTATTTTGTACTTTAATTACATAAATGCCATTAATTTACTGTTGTACATTTTAACCTGACTTAAAGTGCCATAAAATTGAGAGTAAAACAGCTGACATGTTTTTTATTGTTGGCTGAGGCGCAAAAGTTGGCAAATAAACACATTAGAGACAGAAAGGATCGGATTTCTCAAATGCATCTTAATGTAGCAGCGTTCATGTAATGGTCACACTTAAAGAATCACACATGCCATTGTAGGTGTGAAGTAGCAATTAAGTGCTATTATTAAGTTACTGGTGTTTGTTTTGTTACGTAATCGTGTCACACCCTCCAGAACACAGTTACTGACTTTAATGCAACATACCAACTAGCAGCTACCGAGCTTTGAGTGGATTAGCAGGAGAAACATTTCTTATCATGAAGTATCTTCCCCATTTAAGGATATTAAGTTACCATTTGCTTCGCTGACAGTGTTCTGTATGACTAGCAGTGTAAGGTCCCCTGGTTGACAATTAATCACATCTTTGCCAATCACAGCAGTGGCAGCTGGGTGATTCAGAAAACCCTGCAATCTGACAGCATTGTGCCTTCAAATGAAAAAAAAAATA
>JAJHUR010073974.1:0-39581 GCA_027495735.1 Lutjanus campechanus
GACATTTTGCTTCTTAAATGTTCATTTGATGCTGATCATATCCATGTACTTTTATTTTAGTTAAACTTTGAATGCAAAGTAGTCTATTTTAACATTCCTGTAGTGGTACTTTTACTTTTTATGGCCACTGCGGGTGGACGTTCCTCCTGCGTATGACGTAATTGCGTCTCCTGCATTTCCCTGTCCTCGCGCTGCTTCAGTTGGTGGTGAACTCCTCTCCACCCTCCACTGGGGCAGCGAGCCGCCACTGTAAAACTGCAGCTGTACATGGTGGAGTCTTCACCCTGTCGACAGCACCAGAGGGCGGGATAAGGAGCTCTCACTACTCGAGGAACAAACGAGTAGCTCTTCAAAGCAGGAAACTGAAGTGGGGACCCGGTCTGGGAAAGGTGCGAAAACTGTCATTTTTAATGTTCATGCGGCTAACGTTATGATCAGCTGTTAGCTTCAGCCTGTACAGCTTGTTGTTTGTGAGCTGTTGCAGAAACGAGCCGCGGTCTGTTTTCAGCTCGTCATTCAGGATCGAAGCACTTCGACTGATTACTCACCTGTTAACAATGTAGTGTCAGTGTGTTTATTAACCGCATGCAACGAGCTGAAGCCGTATCACATATTTGCTGCCATATAAAGCAGGCGTTCCCACAGTATTCATGCCATATTGATGGTCAGCAGCACACAGACTCAAGAAAAACCCTTCAGGGCAGATTTCAGTACAGACAGTCCTCTCATAGCGCTAACCTGCGG
Organism: Lutjanus campechanus; assembly: GCA_027495735.1. Taxonomy (NCBI): domain Eukaryota; kingdom Metazoa; phylum Chordata; class Actinopteri; order Lutjaniformes; family Lutjanidae; genus Lutjanus; species Lutjanus campechanus. The sequence goes on from JAJHUR010073974.1 coordinate 745, forward strand.
TTACTGGTATGTCATTTCTATATACTTAATGCTTGAGACACATCCTTATATGACTGTACTTTATAAACAATCATTACACCCTGCCTAATAAGCACAACGAGGAACTCAATAATTAGCATTTTATCTCTCTGTCTTTTCTGTTTGTGTTAAATGTGTTGTTTTGTTGTGTTGCACTAACGGAATGCACTTTTGTTCCTGTATAAGGGAAGAATGAGAATAAATTCTAGCTTTGATGGGAGGTATAGATAAAACCGTTTATCATCAGAGTTTGTGTAATTTCATAATTAGTAATGCTATACATTGTAAAAAATATCATGACATTTTCTTGAAACTCAATTGAGTAATCCTTTATAGATTAAATAACTACATAAAATGTCTGATTTCGAAAATGTTTAAGCACCTCATAGAGCTGTGACAATTAGTAAATGGACTGATCAGTCCATTGAAAGAAAACTGGTTGCAAACTATTTTGATAATTGGTTCATAGTCATTTTTCAAGCAAAAATGTCAAATATGTGCTGGTTCCATCTTCTCAAATTTAATGGTTTGCTGCTTTTCTTTGTCATTTATGATGTAAATGAAGAGTTTTTGGGTTTTGGACAAAAGAGCCAACTTGAAAATGTCACTTTGGGCTCTTGGAAATTGACAAATATTTTTCACAATTTTTTGGAATTTTTATAAACTAAACGATTAATCGATTAATTGTAAGGATAATCTGCACATTAATTGATAATGGAAATAACTGTTAGTTGCAATTGGTTGGGTTGCAATAATAAGAGACGATATCTGTCTCAGAAAACACCACAGCTTCAAGGTATATATGGTATAACATGATGATTGTTATTATTATCAGTTACAATGACCCTTAACGGAATGAAAAAAAGGGTTTTTTTTGGTTGAACAAATGCTTTATTATAATTTTCCAAAATATTATGTCCTGAAACTTGATATGAACTTGAATTTTAAAAAATAAAACTTAATATGGTAGAGGTCAGTACCATAGATAAGCAAATGTAGCTGGAATGCGGTGGTGCAACCGTAAATGTGTCCTAATATAACCAGCAATATTACAAAAGCTCTGATGGTATATCCCACCACATATATGGTCATATTGCTCCACCCTACCTCTACTGGATTTAATGGCTATAAAACTATTGTAAAAACTATTTTCTCCATCATAGACATACCTAAACCAGACTGGCATCCTCAGATATTTTTTTATGGAATCACTCCAGTAAAAATTATTCAGTATTCAATTTATCTGTGTCATTTCAGAAACAAATACCAGTATTGGCCCCGCCCACGGCACACTTTTGGCTGACATACTTGCAGAGCCTGCCTGAGCTTGCCAGCAAAAGCAGGTTTAGTGGAGACATACCTGCACTGTGCGATGGCTCTGTTGACCCTGCATAGGATCCCATCCATCTCCACTGCTCCAGTGAGTTCAGACAGTCATCCCTCTCTTGCCTTGTTGTGCACAAAGAAGTTGGACATTTGGCATCATATCCACAGTTATGAAATTGTTTACCTTTTGTGTTACAAAGAGTGATTTAGAACTATAAGAGCTGTTCATGTCTGACTCTCTGATTTCTGCATGAAGAGCCGTCATCCCTGATTGTGGATATCATCACTACATTTGCCTGAATGATAATGAGGCTGTTTTGTTTTTCAGTTGCTGCTAGGGATGTGATTGCAGCGATAGGCTTACAGGGCAAACATGCCACAGATTTCCCCAGATATACACATAGGGTCATCAAACTGATGTAGCTCACATTCATTCCAGAGTGATTTGAGTATCTCACTGCCTCTTTGGTTGTCTACTACATACATTATAATCACATAAACATTGTATCATCAGCCTCTGTCTTTAACGTTATCTCTTCTCCTCTCATTCTGTCGCTCTGTCATGAGGATTATTTAACTTAACATCCAAGGCCTGCCTTTTTTTCTGGTCTTTGTCATTGCAACATTGCAACTAAACCATAAATGACCTAACTGTGGGTCCGAGTCTCATTTTGTGCATATTTTGTTAGAGAATCTAATCACTCTGCTATCTTAACTTGTGTTCTCTCCTTTTTTTTTCTTCTTCAAACCCCCATCGTTCCTCTCCTGGCTCCTGCCCACTTCTCCTCTTTAATTTCTTTTTTTTTTTTTTTTTGACTCTGTCTGGACTTGTCAGTTGCGTAACAGGTAATGTTACTGTCTCAAGTTTCTTTCTCTGTAAACCCTTGTTACTACTGCTACTTCTCTCTTGTTTCTTTCTCCCTCCCCCTCTTGCACTGTATTTCTCTTTTCCTCTATAATTTCACTGCCAATATCTTTGTTTTTACTGTATCCCCCTTAGTGCTCTCTTCCCTGTGCTTGCATATCACTCTTTGTGTCTGTCTCCTCACGTCAGTCTTCCACTGCACCTTATCTATGTTGCACCACATTTCACTGGAGAAATCACTGAACATGTTTTCCAGCCACTTGGGTCCATACTTTTCAACAGGAAAAACAATCACACGCACTGCCTTCAGTGCTTCCAGAAAGTTTGGTATAGTGTTTCAACATTTTAATCTTTGTTAAGTTGGAAACTAGCACTTTTGGGTGCATTAGAAACGTGCAAAGTTTTTTCATATTAGTTATTGTATTACGAGGTTTCTTTGGGATTCAGACAGTCTGGGTATAGAAATGTTACAGACCCTCCCGCACCCTGTGTTTTAAAAAAAATCAGCAGCAGCAAAACAAAAACAAATTGCACAGTACACAAAATAAATTATACAGAAATACAAATGGCTTTATTTTCCAGTCTTCTTGATGAGGCTTATGATTTTTTCTCTTTTTTTAAGGATGAAACCCAAAAAAGAAGAGGGAGACTTCAGAAAAGGTAAATCTACACCAGTGGTGTCTTTGAATTGTCTTTTAATTACAGTCCTTACACAATGATTCTCTGATGGTAGATCACAGCAGCATCACACTAACCGATCTCTGTCGACGTGTAGGGAGAGCTTTGCCCTCGTGAAAGGTGCCGTTCATCTGCTGGAAGATGGCGAGAGGGAAGACCTTCAGGAAGAGGCTTCTCCAACTCCAGTTTCTCCTGTAAAAGAAGGCGACGGAGCGTCAGACACACGGCGCAGGCAGCTTCATGCCATGGTTGAACAGCTCAGACCAGAAGATACCATCAAGCTGGTGAGACCTAGGGATTATATGCATGTTGTAGATCAGATCAGTAAAACTTACCACGTATAAGTAGTTATTTATAAAACTTTAGTTTTACGTGGAAATGATCTTATCTCTAAGCAAAGTGATTTTCCCACTGGTTGTATCGGGGCAGCATATTGAAGTTTAGGATGCACGTGCACCCAAGCCTGTGGTGAACTTTACATAAGCTTTATGAACATAAACTGTTCCTGACTAAACCCTCGCAGGCGCTAGCATTAGAAAAGAGGAAGCCGCTGATTTTAAGGCAGGTGCTGTCAAGTTATTAATGTGCTTCTTAGAACCTGCGTAAGCAAGTTTTTTTTAATGATCAGCATGCTTTTATGAACTGAATGTAACCACACAATTGGAAATGATGTGCAGACTAAGTTATTATATTATTATAGATCTAAGAACATGTTTTATAGATGAACCCCTTGCTTAGCTAAGTATACCTGTTCCATCAACATGTTTAATCATATCTTAGGTAAAGATTATAACATCAATGTACTCAGTTCACGCGGGATTGGTATTGGTGCTGATGCTGACCTTAATAAGTGGATAAGATATCTGCAATGGTCTGCCTGATCCAGTTTCTTTGTTAATATCATTACAGCAGGGATGCAAACGACTTGCTTTGTGGGAAATGTCACTTTTTTCACATCAATTGTTTGGCAGGGGAGTATGGGCAACAGACTGTCACACTCTTGAGTGAACTGCATTAAACAAAGAATTCTTCTCAACTCAGGACCTCACATTACATCACTTGCTAGCTATGTTGTGGAAAATTATCTGAATCTAAGTCTGGAATGTCATATAATTACACAGAAGTACACCTGAAGTGACAAAGTGTGACCATGTTTGATTTAGTAACCAGGGCAGGAAAGACCTCACTTGGCAGCCTGAGGGTGAATTTTAAGGAGAGGAAATCACTGAACTATTGAATACTTTTTTTTTTATCTGGGGTGCTCTCTTTTTCACCAAGAATGTGTGTGCATCACACTTCATCAGTGTTTCTGCTATCAGTGACATTCATTTAGTCACAGCAGGTCACCAATCTCAGTTTTTAGTGCCACAGCATCCCTAGTCCCATGTTACCCTCAATAAAAATTATTTCAATGAATTACATGCAGTGAGGCACATAGATTTTGGGAAAATTTGGGACAAAAAATGCTGGAATCTGACCATTTCTTGGTATCAAGGGAGAAAAACTTGGACTGTAAGCCACATTTCAGAGCAGTTTAGTTATGTTTATTTTTGTGTCGGTGGGAGTAAATCACTTTTGTATTAGAATTAACCTGGTGTTCAGTCAGTCAGAGTAAAGCTGCATTGATACATTTCTAATGACAACAGGATGACTGCAGGATATTAAAGTCTAATGTCTGGACAATACTGGTGGCATTGCATGTTTCAGCTCAACTTCAAAACAATGTATTACTGAAGCTTTCCAAAGCATTCCACTCATTTTGACATTGACCAGTAAGTTTTGCAGGCAGCTGCCAGATTCATTTCAGCTCTAAAATATGAAAACATTCTTGATATGGCTAATCCATCACACTGAACTTATGTTTATTTTTCTGTGTCATTTATGTTATTCTTCCATGGTAATACAGAGAAATCATATGAAAAAGATTCTTTATTTTAAAATAACTGATTCAAAGGTGTTTGCAGCCTGTTGTACAACTACCTATTCAATGAAAAGAATTTTTCAGGCAGAGCAGAGGGCAGAAATGTCATGAGTCAGTAGCTCATGATTGTTTGTGGCCACAGCATTGATTTCGGGGGGGTAGACGTTAGCAAAATGACAATGGCAGGGCTCTCCTTTTTTCTTTTTAAAAAAAAAAATCATTTTGAGATAATCATTGTACATTTTGTCATGCATGTTTTTTTTTAAATGGGTGAGGAGATTATGTTGTTATGTTATGTCCCTGATGCAAGTCTTACAAACACTATGTTCCTGATCTTTCTTCAAGACAGTCACATCAGCCACTACCATTGGTGAATGTCATCTTATTTGCATATAGACTGATGGCAGTCAACAAGGCAAACATCATGAGAATCACACATTAAATAATTTTTTGTTCAGTAGTCAGCGGGCCTTGAATTTAATCATTTTAGGGGCAACATCAGTTGGCCACGACAATTTTTCAAGGCAAAATGCCAGGGCAGCAGGGGTTATCAAATAAAACAATGATTTTAAGTCCATGTAAATAATTAATTTAACTTAATGGTTAAGCACAATTTATTTTTAATACATAATATGATTTGTTTGTTTGCTTAAAGCATTTATTTCACAAAATTATTTATTGGTATTTACAAATTACCAGTATTTATACAAACTTTTGTACATGCTTATCCCTGGACTAATCAGTCACTGGGCTTGTTTGAAGATGGAGATGGAGAGTCAGGGGGACTAACGTTACATGACTAACAAGTATTATAGCCTAATGTTTGCTGTCAGCTAAGTCAAGATAGCGATGTATGAGAAATGAGGAACATCATATGTGGAGTTTCTTGTCTTATTTGTTGGCTAACTTATCAGCCCCTCTTGTCTGAGCTGAGTCTAGTTCACCCAGTCACAGCTTTGTAGCATTGACACATCAGGATCAATTAAGCCTAAGGACCTGAACACACCACTTTACTTTCAGCTGTATTACCATGCCAGTTATCAGTTAATCATATTAATATAGCTAATTGGGCAACAACTCCTCACTCGGGGGGAGGAGGAGTAACAGGAAGACGGAAGACAGGAAGGAGCAGTAACCAGAAGCCAGTAGCCACTACAATAAGAAATATAATAAGGAACTACTTATTTATTCCCTGTATATCTTATATTTATATTTTGCAAATTGTTACTTTTTTACTTTTGATACCCTGTGTGCTTTTTACCCTGTGTGCTGCTCCAATGCTGCTGGAATCTTAATTTCCCTGAGGGAGTCTTCCCAAGGGATTAATAAAGTTCTATCTAATCTAATCTAATCTAATCTAATAACTGAGTGTGATAGATTAGCCAGAAATGTCCTGAAACCAGAGGCCTTGTGGATGGCAGACAAATAAATCATCAATCTAAACATAAATGCTTTCTGTAGAACATGGTAATGTGGAGTTAATGGGCTCAAATATATACAAATAATGCAGGTATAGTCCTTTAAGTGGACTGTGGCCAGTAACTGTGTTTTTCTGCGAACACAACATTGACTTCCCTGATTTCATTTTTCCAGGAAGGCCAAGAAAAATATTTTGCACTGTGTGCCGTCAGATGGGTTTATTTGGACTAATGGGCAACTTCAGGCTTCAGAGGAAACTGCAACATGTTTCATGTAAAGCACATTGATTTTACTCAACCTCTCTGCACTTGCTCTTCTCATTTCTGTCTCTCACATCCTCTTGTCTCCCTGCTGCTCTTGTCCTCTGTGCTCTGTCATGCAGGCTGTGCAGTTAGAGTCCGTCAGCTCGGTCAGAGTCAGGTATCTGATCATCGTCTCCACCCTCAGCAACAAACAAGAGAGCATCCTGCTCGGCATGGATTTCCCCAGCTCGGACAGGTGTGTGTAACCAAGATGCTGGTGTACTGTGTCACAAGAAAGCACAAGATAAGATTTCCATTCAGTTAACAATTTCTGGTTTCCTTGTCTTTTGTCTCTGTCCTCATTGCCTGTTTGCAGTGACCAGTGCACCATCGGCCTGGTTTTGCCAGTATGGAGTGACACACAGGTGTATCTGGATGGAGATGGGTGAGAAACATTTAAAAAAGCCAGTGAGGATTGAATTGTAAAAGCACCGGCAAGAGGTTTGTGAGGCTGCACAGCACAGACTGCGCAGCTTGATGTCTGGGATTCTGGCCAGAGATAATGTGAATGAGTAATATCTCTATTTATGGAGCTGAATCGTTCTCCATAAATTACAACTGCTCCTATCACTCAGTCAGACCCTTACATAAGCACAGAGAGCATGTGGTTCTGTAATGAAATGAAAGCAAAGTATGGTTGGCTTCTTTCTGCGTCACTATGAAAAGGTTGAATTGCTGAAAGCTCTGGTGAATTGTTGAAAAAACTCTTCATCTAAATAGTGAGAGTTGCTAGTTCTCTGAAGAATTACCAAGACGGTGTGATGAATCAAATCTCTTTACTTCATGCAGCATGGAGAGAAGACTCAAGCACAGTGTTCTCTGAAGGTCCTACACAGTGTCTTGCCTTAACATACAAAATCAACAGTTGCTGATCCCATAACAATGTTGATTCAATCATTCCTTCTTCAGATGTTAACAGTGTGTAAGCACTGTAGCCTTTGAGCACAGTCATCTTCCTTCCTCAATACATTGATTATTTATCAAAATTGTTTTAAATGTGGCAACTCCTCAGAGGAGGATGTAGAGACGAGCACCATGAAACTGAGACTTAGCACCTCTAAGAACAGGGTAAAAGTGTGTAGTGACTCTGCTGTCAACTGCTGTGTTTTAAGTAATCTGATGTCGCATGGTGAGTGTCGAACATGACGCTTCGGCTGCCGTGTCACACCAGCATGTTCACCCTCATTAGGCTAGATCGCACCTCCGATTGTGCTAATTCCTCTCTCTCTCTCTGTCCTTGCATTTTCGTTTTCCTTTTTCTTCTCAAGAGCCACCACTAACTTACACTGAATAACTGAATAAATTCTCCCTGTCTGTGCAATAATGTGTCTTATCAGTATTACTTCATCATTTCTCTCTGTCTTCTCTTTATCTTCCTCTGACTTAATTATTGTAGCTCATAATTTCTGTCTTTTTTTCCCCACAGTGGTTTTAGTGTGACTTCAGCTGAAGAGACTAGAATTTTTAAGCCTGTTTCCATGCAGACCATGTGGTGAGTCAAAGCGCTGACACCGAAGTGTTAATATCACAGTTTTTCTCAATCACTCTGGCTTATTTTTTAAACAGAACTAACTTTTTCTAAACTGTAAGTGTAATTGTCACAACTGTTTCATGGGACATCACAACTCCCACCCAAAGCATTTCATTCATGCTTGAAAGTTTGGTTATTGTGTCAGTAAATTGGCCAATGTCACCAAAATGAAAAGTGATCCGTTCTGGTTAAAATGTTTAAATGTTTTTTCACCATGGCAGTTTTGTCTCCAGCTGAATGCTGTTGTGTATCACACAGAGCTTTTTAAATTCAGATTTAGACTCATTTAGACATTTTAGCTTGAAAATGACTGAAACAATTATCAAAATAGTTGGAAACTAATTTTCTTTCTCAACTAATCAATTAATCAACTGGGCTAATCATTGCAGCTCTACTGTACAATATTGTTGTACACAGAAAAAAGGATATGTGCGTTTGTATGTATACTGTAAATTATTTGTTTTGCAATGTGTTACATCTACTGTAAACATAAAATTAATTTTTGAGCTTTCATGTAAAATCATATATGAGAAAATTTTCCACAAAATGACTTCCATGTGATTACTAGTTCATTATTGTCACCTGACAGCTCATTTGCCAATTTAGCAGACACAGTTAGAAACATTCCATGTCAAAGGTATTTATGGAATATAGAGACACATGACAGATCTTTATTGCTGAATGGATCATTTTTCATGTGATGGCTCAAACGGTCAAAGACTGTTGAAAAGCTGTGAAGAGTTTGACAATTTTACTGCGAATAATTCATCAGTTCTGATCAATAAACCATGTTCAAGTGTTTATTGTGCAAAATTGTTTTTGCTCTGTTGCACACATGCCAAAACGTGTGCAATGTGAATAAATGAGAACAAATAATGAATGAATGATTCAAATCTGCTGTGAGCAACAAACTAATTGTTCAGAGATTTTAACTTACTGTTTTGAAGAAAAAAAAAAAGTCATTCAACATCAACAATTAAGCAAAAGCGAATGCGAAAAAATTTAAAACATTATATTACATTGCCCTTAGTTTGAAACCCACCCCATCACATCTGTAGGTGTATCCCATTAACATTTACATGGCTTTGTAGTCTCTCTCTGATATTTATAATGTCCTCTAATATACATCATTTTCTGTTCTTCCCCTCCCCGCTGCTGTAAGGTCAGTGCTGCAGTCATTGCATGGCTGCTGTGAGCGGGCTGTCAAGGCAGCAGTGATCCCAGGCAATGGCCTGGAGTGGGCCCAGCACTACCACCAGCACATTGAGTCAGACCGCTTCTGCCTCAACGAGTGGGAGGCCATGAACGATCTGGAGTCGGTCCGCAGGGACAGTGATGGACAGGGGTAAGTGAAGTACCGGAACTGAAAACTGTAGTTAAAGGACCAGTGTGTAGGATTTAGGCTTCCACTTCGAAGCGTGTGAGAAAAGCTACAGTGGCATAAAGGCATAAAATGTGAAAGGCCCTCTGTAGAGTCTGCGTTTGGTTTGTCCGCTCTGGGCTTCTGTAGAAACATGGTAGATTCCATAGAAAAGGACCTTTGTGCTTACTGTAGATATAAAGAGCTCATTCTAAGATAACAAAAACACAACTATTCTTGGTTTCAGGTGATTATACTCTAATGAAAACCTACTTATAATTATATTCCATTTCTGTCATATTCTAGCAATAAATCTCCTTAAATCTTACACATTGGACCTTTTAAGTTTAGTTCTGAAGTAAAGTTACATTTGACCATTGCCCTTTGCTATACATATGAAGAAAAAATTAAAGTTGCCTCACTTTGTTATTGCTAGGACACACCTAGCAATAACAGCTTGTCCCTAAATTTTACTTTTTCTTGTGCTTGAAGCACGGCAGATAGAGTTTCCAAAGAGGCTCTGATCAAAGAGCACCTGAGAGACATCATGAGGACTGAAGACCTGGACAATCTCACATCTAAAATGGTAAGACATAGAGGCAGATATAAAGAGGAAGTTGGCTTGAATTAAGTCAGAGAACTGCCAGAGCATGGCTGAGGAAAAGAAAAGGTCAAAGAAAGAGAATGTTTTTATGTCTGTGTAACTTGATATTTCCTTTGCTACTGTAGGTGCACTCCACTCTGGAGACCAGGATAGGCTTCGACATGAGACCCTTTAAGGAGTACATTGACAATGAGATCCTGGTCACCATGGCTCAGATGGACAAACCCTCCAAAATATTTGACTACCTTTACCTGGTGAGTGATTGCTCTGCTTTAAAGACGCTTCATTTTACCACCATGCTGAGAAGTATTTCTTGTGCTTAAGCCAATAAACTGCCGGAAGTGTGCTTTCATCAGGATGTTGTCATGTGACTGTAACTTCCCCTTTGTGGGAGATGTGTGTTTACAGCGATAGGGAAGGCGACTCTGAAGGCCCTTTCCTTTTTGACATCTGTGTGCCCTGGACTGAATCTTTCTTTCATTATCTGGTTTCAGGGTTCTGAGTGGAACGCAGCAAACTTTGAGGAGCTGCAGAAAAACAAGTCAGTGTTTTCACCTGCAACACTTTCTACAACTGTGTATTGTTGCCCGTCTCTATTTCCTATTGTCTCATGACATGGGCAACACTCAATTCTGTGTTGTGGTGTGCTGAGTCACTGCTGTGGCTCTAAATTTGTATCTGTATGCTTTTCAGTGTGGGCTATATTCTCAATGTGACGAGGGAGATTGACAACTTTTTCCCAGAATCCTTCAATTACATGAACATCCGAGTGTACGATGTGGAGGCCACTGACCTGCTGGCTCACTGGCCAGACACATACAACTTCATCAACACTGCAAGGTATTCCTGACGCCCCTAAACACACAAGAACCCACTCAAAATCTGGAGCAGACTAGAACAGTTCTAGAACAGAACAGTTGCAAACAGAACTGGTCTAGAAAAGAACAGACAGCTCTAGAACAGAACCGGTCAGTTCTATGACAGAACTGAAAAGTTCTAGAATGCACTAAAACAGTTCTGGAACAAGCAGTTGCAGAACAGGGCAGTTCTAGAACAGAGCTGAAAAGTTCTAGAGCAGTTCTATAACAGAACAGAACAAAATAGTATAGTTCTGGAACAGAACTGAATGAAATAAAAGAGAATACAGTGGAATGAAAAATAGTCATGCAAGATAGTGGCTTTAAAATACATCAGAATGAAAATCTCTGTACTATAATAATAGTGACGTGTGTGAAACCAACTGGTAATGGAACAGAAAGAACAGTTCTAGAACACAACGGAAGAGTTCTAGAACACAACAGTCCAAGAACAGAAAAGAACAGAATAGGGGAGTTCTAGAGGGGAACAGTTCAAGAACAGAAGAGTTCTAGAACAGAATATAAAAGTTCTTGCACAGAATAGAACCGCCCTAAAACAGAACAGTTCTAGAATAGAAAAGAACAGTTCTGGAACAGAACAGTTCTTTAACAGAATAGAAGAGTCGTAACAGTTCTCGACCAACATTTCTAGAACAGAATGGAACAGAACAAAATACAACAGAATGGAAAATAGTCATGCAAGATAGTGGGCATTAACAAACAAGAACAAAAAAATCTCTGTACTTATATAGCTAGACTACAAAATGAATACTATGATAATAGCGACATGTGAAAACAATCTGGTAATAGAACAGAACAGAACAGTTCTTGAACAGAACAGAACAGTTCTAGAACAGGAAAGAACTATAAATCTAATTATCATTCTCAAATGTATGATCCTTCCTGAACCGCTGAGTGAGCTTCTCTTGATCTCTGTGTATGGCAGGCAGAGTGGACAGGCGGTGCTGGTGCACTGTAAGATGGGTGTATCTCGCTCTGGCTCCACGGTGATCGCCTACGCCATGAAGCAGCAGCGCTGGCCACTGGATGTGGCGTTGGCCTATGTTAGGGATCGGCGGTCCATCGTCAAGCCCAACGAGGGCTTCATGAAGCAGCTGCAGACTTACAACGGCATCCTCAATGCAAGGTTAGGCGTGGTGTTATAGGCCTAATGCTGTATGAAGATCGAAGCTCTCTGACAACAGGTTGTGATATCCAGTGTGACAAAAGCGTTGTGTCTATGATTGTTGTTTTGTGGGCTCATGTGAGGATTGTGCTGTACGTTTCTTCATCATTGCAGCCAGCAGCGTCACAGCGCACTCTGGAGGAGAAAATCTAGAGACCAAAGACAAAAGTCAGTACGCAAGGAGGAAAGAGGAGAGGAAGACAAGCCAGAGGAGGAGGAAGAGGAGGAGGAGGACGAAGAAGAGGAGGAGGACGATGAGGGAATTGATGATGAAGATGAGGGGAGTCTTGATGAAAAAGATTCAGTGGAAGATACAGAGGTAATCAATTACATCAGTGATATGCTAATAAAATTTTAAATCCTTCTATAAATCTTTTTGAATCTTCAATCCTTTTAATCTTCCCAAACGCACTCAGGTGTTTGAAGAGCCCACCCCCAAGTCTGATACCAACCAGGGACCCGCACAGACGGGACCACCAGAAGTCAATCCTATTATCACAATAAATGAACCAGACAGAGTGAGCAGACCGCCTGACACAAATTTACCCACACATACTGCATCTGAAGCTGTTTATCTTAATGTGTCTCTTGGTTTTGGTGGAGTTCTCACCACTCACTATTTTTTTCTGTCTCTGTCTCTCAACTCAAGGTCAGTCCGAGTGTTAATCGCAGTGGCAGGATGAACCTCTTCTCCCTCATGCAGTCCATTAGTGAACTTGATGATGATAAAGGACAGGTAAATGAAGCAGTGTGTCCATCTCTCCTTGTCTTTGTATTTTAGGTGTTACACACAAATGGCTGATTTACAAGTAGAGGAAATTTAGAGGAGCCCAATGTTGAAGAAGTGTGAGATTAAATATTTAAGTAACTAATTTCACTTTCTTTCTGTTTGCTGTTTCTTTCGAATCTTGTAATTCTGCTTGTATTCAATCAAGCATTTCAGTTTAGTTGGTATCTACAGTGCAACAGTACAGTCTCACTTTAGCTGTAATAGTTGAAGTTCTTTTGCATTTTAAAAAAATACGAGGTGTCCTTTGGTTAAAAGAGAGACGTTTTTTTTTTAAACAATAATGTCAGAAAATGTAGGATATAAAAAAAAATGTAGGAAACATAAGTGTAGTATCTTTTTTTAGCTTCTTTTCCCTGACTTTAGAGGGATAGTTTGGATTAATGAGGTGCATGCTATTTTACCAATATTAGTATTAAATGTCTTTAGTGCAAAACATGATCACAATAACTGACCAAAAGGGATAGTTGAGATGTTTTGAAGTGGGGTCGTATGAGGTACTTATCCATAGTCGGTGTATTACCTACAGTAGATGGCGGTCTACACGCCCCCTTCTTAGAGAAGCAGAGAGGAGCAACGGCACGGAAAGTAACCAATGAACTGCTGTTGACAGGGTCTGCAACAAAATGTATTATAGCCACTTTTATTAAGGCCCAGCTAACATCACCATTAGTTGTGTACGCTACATTTAGAATATTTGCCCCACTTTATCTTTTCATCACACAGCCTTTTGCCATAAGAAACAGCCATTGTATAAGCCAAATATCTCTCTCCAAAGCCACCAGACTCCTTTTGCAAAAATAGTGATTTTACTTTGCACAATACAAGACTTGCTGCTCTACTGCTGCCTCAGTCTGTTAGTTTTTTGTGTTATTGTGTGACTTTGGTGAAGCCTAACTAACCTTTAAAACACTAAAGTCACACAATAACACAAACAAGTCGAGGCAGCAGCAGACCAGGACTTCCCATCTTCTGTGACGTAAAATTACTGTTTCTGCCAGTGCAGTCTGGTGGCTTTTGAGAGAATGAAATTTGGCTTATTATAACAGCTGTGTCCTGCTGCAAAAGCCTGTCTGATGGCAAGGTAAAGCGGTGAAAATATTCTAAATGTAGCGAAGATTTAAAACTGATTAGGATTTTTTTCTTTAGCTGGACAATTTTTAAGTGTGTAAAATACGTATTGCTGCTGACTCTGTCCACTGCAAAACATTGCTTAGCTTTCTACACTGGTACTGCTGCTGCTTCTCCAAAGCTGGGGGCATGCTGCTGACTGCCAGCGACTGTAGGTAACACACTGACTATGGATAAGAACCCCACTTCAAAAAATCCAAACTTTAAAAACTGTCAGAGTTGCAGGTCAGTACCAAAGCTCTTTAAATATAGCCTCTCTAAGAGCATCTCTTCTACTTCTTTGTTCTTTTCAAAGCTGCCTGGCAGTCCGAGGAGGTCTCCAGGGCCGCGGAGACGAAGCCACATGCGACGGAGTCTGACTCACCAGAGAGCATGTGTGGATGTTTCACCTGAACCACAAAGCCTGTCGGACGCGGGTCAAAGCCGAACCTAAAGAGACGAAAGAAATGGAAGAGCAGGGAGTTACAGGAGGGAGACGGACCTGTAGATGTAGGAGATGTTAAGTCCTGAAGGAGAAAACACCTGAAGGAAAGTGTGCTCCGGTCACATGCCAAGGTTTTTATACACAGATATGCTCTGGCTTTATATTTCAGATTATTTACATGATGGAAGTTTTAAATTACATTTTTCAGGTCTTTTATTGTATATTTTAGAACTATTATAACTGATGATTCACTCTTGACAAACGGATCAGTATTGCAGTGCCAGTGAAAGCCAGGATATCTGATGGCTGAAGTGATTATTATTATTGTTAATGGAAGCCCATTTCTCAAACTTTCTCAAGACGTATCTATCTCAAAATAATAAAAGGCTTAATGAATTAATACCTACAAGCGAGAATCTTAAAATAATGAGATTGTATCTGAAAATAATGACTCACTGATATGAAAATAATGACTTAGTATTTTGAAATAATGAGAAACTTTCTCAAAATGGCAAGTTAGTATCTCAGAATATTGAGTTAACATCTCAAAATTATATGTGATGCTCTATTGTTCTTCTATTATTCTTATGTTACTGTAATTTTGGAGCAGTCTGGCACAAGAATTTCTTGTGGTATTAATAAAATTCTCTTAAAATAATGAGAAACTCTCAAAATAATGAGAAACATTCAAAGAATGACGTAGACGCTGAATTATTATTTTGAAATGCTAATTGTTTATATTTAGATACCAAGTCATTATTTTGATTAAGTTTATCATTTTAATAACTTAAAGGGTCTTTTTTCCCCAACACATCAGCAGAAATGGGCGTCCATTATATTATATCACATTGTTGTATTATTATTATTATTTTTCCTCCTCAGTGTTTTTACAACATATCTTACCACATGCAGAAGTACCGGTCTCTCCTTCCATGTAGCGATCTCCCTTATTCCATCTTTTCTTCTTCAGCTCAACCGATCTCCACTCAAGAGATGATATCTATGCAATTACTGTTCTCTTTTACTTTCCTCTGTAAATATGAGGCTGTATGCTGCCAGTCCAAGGAAGAGTTTTAAATGTGTTTCATATTGTCTCTCATCAGAAGACGTACCATTGTCCACTGATGGGAGGATTTCACTGTAACCAAGTCGGGGCCAGTTTTATGGCACAAGCCTGTTTGCCAAACAATGTATTCCAATGTGCCATTGAATATATTTAAATCTTTATCATGTCACCCATTTCTAATGTTTAAACACCAGGGCTGTGCGAGTGCCTTCAACCTGAGAATGAACTACGACTCTATGACTGGTGTTTTTCATGTTTTTACGATGAAGTGGTGGCTGTTATCTTGTATGTTATCTTGTACTGTCTCACTTGGTTTGACTGCAGTATAAATGTGACTTCCTCACGGTTTTGCATGTATGCATAATGCATATGGATACGTTATATATGTATCAACACATAATTGCTGATGACCTGGGTGCATGTTACGTATTTCATACAAACATGTGAGAATAAACTGTTCAGGGTTTTCTCATGTATTTATATTGACATTTAATGAATTGAGGTAAATTATTCATTATTCATGTTTTCAGACTTCTGATCACTAGATGCTGATGTGGAATATTTCATGCTGGTGTTACTTTTAAGCCAGTGAACCCAAGCTAAAGCTCACTCCATTTAACATGCATGCTCACCATGAGAGGAAACATGCACTTTATAATCCCACAACACACACTGTTCCCACTGCCTGAGCCAATGTCACTCTGTGTTATGATTAAAATGATTTTTTAAAACTGTGTCCACATCTCTATGTTACGCTCTCTACTGTCTGCACCTCTCTGTTTACAACAAGCACTATGAGTGAAAAATAAACGATCATAGTCAGACCAACTGTTTTGTTTCTTGATTAAATAACGCACCAAAGAAGAGCAGCTTCTGTTCAGAAACATTTTATCATAAGAGACAAAGCACAGAGACAAACAACCTTTCTTTCACTCATTTTGATTCTCTTTATATTGACATTAACTGCAGCGCTGGTCATCTTAACATCAGTGTATTCATAATTCAGCAAAGAGTACAGGATACAGAGGACTTTTTTACAAAATGACAGATGACGTCAAAATTCAGGTGCCGACGAATTTCCTTCGGGGCTCACTGAGGACGACTCCTCCATCTTTCATTGCTTTCCTAAATGACTGAACCTGTGAAAGAGAAAGTCAAAAAGATAAATATGAAGCAGTCAATGGCTTTAAGGGATAGTTTTGATTATTTGAAGTTGGATTGTATGAGCAAAAGCAACACTGTTACTGCAAATAGGGCAAGAGAGGAAAGCTGTCAGAAACATACTAATTGACTTAATGTGCTCTTAATGTCTGCAGTTTATTTCTGCTGAGACAACAATTAAACATTAAACCTGATCCACCAGATTTTAACGTGATACTATCAGTCTGCCATGATGGATACGTGAACATCATTTTAGTTTTTGGCCAAATTAAAGTAAAATGAATGTTATTCACTAAATATTATCCATGATAAACAGGATAGACTAATCAGTTTTCTGATCAGTGTTCTGAGCTGAAATATTAGCAGGGCAAAACGGATTAGACAAGCAAATCAGTATCAGACATACATGATTCAGAGCATCTGTAGCTGCTTCGTCATTGTTTTGGTGTGTGAATGATCTGTTGTGTAAAATTTTAAGTGGTAATATGACCCGAAGCAAACAGGAAAAATGATTTTTTTGCATCACCAAACTGAGGTTGCATTCAGTTTGTGCTGCAGTAACGTTTTTTTTTTGATGACATCACTAACATATAGTTCAGCAACTTTGCACATATAACATCTTCCCTCAGCTGAGAATCTCTGTCACTCATAAAGAACATCGTAAGGAAAATAATTAGTTAAAGAGCAGCACTTTTTTTTACATCTGAAACTCTGAACATAACCTGCTTCAGAGCAAGTTATGAGTTCAGCATAAGTTACCATGGTGATCTAGCCAGGTTAAAAGAGAGCCACCTTTGTGATACTGAAAACTCTGGCTTAGGACTCAACACATCTTTCTAACACCTTAATGTTGTTTTGTAGTACACCCCTCAGGTCTTCTGATCCCTTGATCTGTTTGTTTATTTGTATTTTTGTGCAACTTTGGTGTTATAAAAGGTCACTTCAGATTCATAGAAGTCACAAAGTAACAAACAAACTAACAGGGCAAAGCAGTAGAGGACCAGCAACACCTGTCTTCTGTGAGGTAAAATTACTGTTTTTACAAAAGGAGTCTCCTGTCAGATAGGACGGTCCAACATCAAGGTAAAGCAGTGAAAATATTCTAACTTTAACTGATATTGATTTCTTTTTTTTTTAAGTGGCTGAAATACTGCTGCTGACCTTGTCCACAGCAGTACATTGCTTAGCTTCCATGCTGGTACTCCTCTCTGGATCTTCAAGCTGGAGGCATGCTGACATGCATCTACTGCAGCTAATACCCTGACTATCAGCAAGTACCTCATACAAAAGCACTTCAAATAGTCCAAACTATCCCTTTAAGAGGGAAAAAAACCCATACAAATCAGTTTTGTAACAGTTGGTCCAGCATGTACTCACAGCATCAGAGCGGTACGTCCAGGGAATTGCTCTGTACACCATCCTGCTGATGCCAGCCTGCTGGCATCGATGTGCCAGCACCTCGCCCACAGCCTGACACGCTGCCACACAGCTTGTGGAAGCCAGCTGCTTCTTCACTGCCCATTCCTTGGTTGAACAGGAAAGCACCGGGACAGGAGAGCTGCTGGAGAACACTTGTGCCGTCACATGGTGCTGGGTGCGAGAAAACACCAACCTGAAAAGAAGAGAGACAAAAATGGTAAAACAGAAGTGAGAGAGAGTTTTTGAATGAATTTGGTTATGATTTCTCTTCATTCACGCAGATGCCTTGAAAATAAGGCAGTTAAGTCCCACTGAGACTGAGATTAAGGTTGCATACATGCAGAGTCACAGTTTAATACAGACAAGGCAAGAGCAATACAGTGTGTCAATCTTTAATTTCTTTTTTTCCGACTAGTTTCTCAATTTTAGTGGGTAAATGTACACTACAAAGTCATTACTTCATTAAATATCTGCCAAGAATAATTTATGAAATACAGATGATGCACCCATAACTGCACAAGAAAAGGTTTGTGACTTTTTATCCACACACACACAGACCTGTGGTAGAACTGCTGGTGGGGCCAGGTCGTCTTCCAGCCCCGGTCCTTCACAGCCAGAGCCATCTGCTCCAGGTTGCGGGGGTTTCGGTTCACAAAGGTTGGGTTGACGGCTTCATTTTCATCTGCTTTGGGCTCCTCTGGCTGAGAGGCTGCCTGACTCAGACATCGAACTGTGTAACAGACAACAGGTTTCATAAAACAAACGTGTAAACTGCCACACAGTTATTGTGAGGCCCTTGTCACTCCGTCTCCAAAATAATGATAGAGTTATAAGTGCCCTATTTCAAAGAGGTGTTGTCTCTATTCCATGTGTTATGGCGTACTAGAATCTGTTTATTAATGACATTTATGTGAAGAACGTATAGATGCACCCTCATAAATACCAAATCGTAAATAAGATTAAGGAGCTGTCCTTTAAAATCCATCATAAAAACAACCCTGCCAATCACTACATGCAGACATTTAGATGTAAACACAAACTGTTGTATTTTCTGTGATGAATATCCAGAAACAGTGTTAAGCTGTTTTGGCATTGTTCTGACACCAGGAAATTCTAGCAAGACTTTTGTAGATTTGTCACTGATCATAATCATATATTTAGACACATATATAAATATTTTTTTAAATAAATCTGATACCAATGGCAAATTATATAATTCACAAAAAAGTAAAGTTAGCAGTGAAAAACATTTATGTGGTTTTCTTGAAAGAAACTGACTAAAAATTAATTTCTGTATCTGTAAATCAATCAATCACTTTAGTTATTATTTAGCACTTTTCATTCAAACAGAATGCAACAGAAAGTGCTTCACACACTAATGTACGTCTGCATGTCTTAAAATACGTCTGTTTAATGCAATGTAACGTACCCCTGGCTCCTGATATATCTGTTCCTTTGTAGGATACTGTCCTCTTCATACTAAATCCTTTGTGTCAAGTTGTTGAGAAAGAGATTAACCAAAAAAAAAAAAAAAAAAAAAAAAAAAAAAAAAAAAAAGTTACTGTGATTCCAGGGATTAAAGTCAGTCATAAATTGACACTCTCTTCAAACGTTAATGCCAAACTGCTATAACGTTAGATAAATACAACACCAGTATGTTAGTAACGTTAACTATAAACTGGGCTGTTCAAGGACTATGATACAAAGAGGGAAATCAGCTGTAATGACAATAACTCAACCTACCTGTCTGATTTGTAGTCATAATAGGACGACATCGTTGAATTTGACCTATCAACAGCCGAACACTGCGACTAATCTCGGTCAAAGCCATCTGCTCCTCGACCGCATTCACCTCATAAACTTAAATAAAGAACCAGTCAACGTGGTAACATACGGTAAAAGCGCTATGTGATCAATAATTGGAAAACATAAAATCTTCTCTGGCTATTTCATAAAGATTCACCGTGACATGTGGAGCGCCATCTTTGACATTCGGACAACATCCGGGTCATCTGGTGCTACTGTAGAAGCAACACGGACAGGAACAAACGTCAGCGCTTCAGAAGTTCCGCTTACACGTCATCATCCAGGGCACAAATATACCCTTTGCTGAACATTTCTGTACATTTACTTTACAGTAATGTCCAGTGGCGGAAAGTAACTAAGTAAATAAAACAACTACTGTAATTAAGTATAATTCCGAAGTACTTATACGCTTTCCTTTTGTATAGCCTTCTCTATACTTAAGACCGCACCTTGTGCATTAGCATATGTGTGCAATTAATCTGTACAAATATACATATACCTGTATACATGAACGGTCTGAATATGTTTTTATTTTATAGTTTTATGTTCTCACATATTGTTGTACTTCTGTCTTAAATTTCGATGTATCTCATTCTTTGTGTGCTTTTTGATCCTCGAGCTGCTGTATTGAGTTAATTTCCTCAGTGTGTGTGTCAACAAAGTTTATCTCATTGTGTCTGATCTTATCTCACCTCATTAAATTTCAGGGGTACTTTTTACTCAGCTACATTTATCTGACACAGTTGGAGGATTAAAATTTTACACATAAAAAATGTGATCATCTTAAAAATATTTTGCATTAGAAATTAACCTACTAAAAGTATATAGGGTAGTTAAAATGAGCTCAACATAGGTCAGCTTCATGAAAATGCCTTCACATGATAATGAATTAATAATACTGTCTAATAATGTGATACTTTACCACTCTGCTTAATAGGTATTTCTACCTTTGATATGTATAATTAGCTGATATTTCCTCTGTACTTCAACTTTTAAAGGGAAAATTCACCACTTTTTATGTGGATGTCCAGTCAGTGTTGATGATAAATGTAGTTGACTAAATCAGTAAGTTCCTCAGTGTCTGCTACATTGACCTGTAAGTGCTGCAAAATATGTTGCATCCAGTGATGTCATGGTGATGTCTCAATAATGTAGTTGGCGGCCAAGAACTATAGGATGTTTCAGCTTGGATATCTAGTCTCTAATTCAATGTTTTGGCCAACAGTATAATAGCTATAGGGCAGGGCATGGATATATGCATGGGCTGCACTGACCTTTGGATTGTACGTCAACGTCGCTGCCATATTGGACAGGGGAAAACTGACCTGTGAACAGGTACATTTAAAGAAAAACTGATTTCAATGAGTCGTTTCTATATTCAAGGGTTCCTGATCTATATTGACTAGGTCAGAAACACTTTTTTTTTCTCACTCCAAACGACTCATTGATATTGTTTGAGAAATAAATGTTATCAGACTTTTCAATCCATAAAAACACAGCTCCCCACTTTAAATGTATCTGTTCACACATCAATCTTGCCCTCTCCAATATGGCAGCGACACAGTAAAGGGTTATATTTTACATTCTAGTATCACTATTTATACTCAAGTAATAGACTTCTTCCATCACAAGTAACTTCACAAATTAGTCCAACATACCTGATATAATAAATGTGACAATGCAGGTAGCCTGTTGAGTGAATTACTTCCCAGACCAAGATTACACAAGAAAATCATATTTAATTTCACTTCAAATTTGATCCATTTTACAGTGCAAACCGGCAGGAAAAAAAGATAAATGTCCATTTTATTTAAAACATCGGCATGATAATGGATGTTATGATCTGTCCAGAAGACTTAGTGTGATGGATAAACAAGCACTCAGTGCAAGTAAGGCACATGAAAAAAACAGATTACCAATAAATACCTGCTGTGTGTTGTGCTTGGAAGACATGACAATGAGGAGACGTATCTTTGGCTCATGAAGATCGTTCAGATAATTCCCTGCTATCATTTGAAGAATCCCACAGGATTGGCTAATTAAAGAACAATGCACCAATCTAACAATCGTACATTCCCTTCAACTGCAGAACAGATTCATTAATTGGTGTGCTTTCCCTTTTCATAACTGATGTCTACGTTCATACAGTGAAAAGTAAGTGATTAGTGGGTTTTTTTAAGTTTTTTTTTTGAGCAACTGAAAGAGGAATTAGAAAGCAGTACATAACACTGATAGTGACAAAAATTAGCAAGGGGATACAAAAGTATATTTTTTCATTTCATATGCAATTGTAATTCATTATATAGGGACTCATTCTCATTCTACTGATGCAAAAATAACAGTCTGTACCATCATGATCATTGTGCAAGTGAATTAAACCATTTCATAGCTGACAGGCAGGAGAACACCATTGTTAAGACGGGGAAATTAAGTCATTCTGACGTGTGTAGTTGTAGCCCAAGTACTCAATAATATACATAAGTTAGCATAACCGTTTGGCAATTCAGAGCACTTGCTGGCCGATCATACAGCAGCCGACGCGTTGATCAGAGATGAGAAAGAGAAAGGGCTCAGCTTGTAGCCTGATCCGCTGTAGAACTTGTTCTGAAACTCCACCCTGTAACACACAGAAGCAAAGTCAACATACAGCAAATATACAGGCTACAACACACGATCTATTCTCCACTTGTCACAATTTGTTTAATATGAAGGAAGTAAGAAAAAGAAATGAACAAAAAGGAGGGTCATGAAAATGCCTAAGAAATGAAAAATAGAGGGGTAAAAATGGTGGTGAAATGAAAAACAGTAATAAATTATCATGTGATTGGATTAATTTAAAGCTAATTTGATTTTTTTTTTTTTTTTCCATTTCATTCAACACAAAACTGCCACTTATCATTTAAGGTAATCGGCCTAAAGAGTGGGAGTAACAAAAAATAAGAGAGAGAGAAATAGAAGTGATGAAAACGCTTGTGAATTAATAACAGAATGTGTTACTGTTACTAGGATACTTTTGGTCCCCAAATAAATCGGTAAGCAAGAGCTGAATCTTTCCTCTCAGGCAAAAATGTCCATTATACATCAGAAATATCCAAATAGTTGATTCTGAGCACATTCATCCTGCCTAAAAAGCAGGAACCCTTTTCATTTTGGAGCCTCCCAGACTTTAAACACCCTGAAGCTACGAAGTTAACGTCACATGCAAGATAACTCAATGAAATAGGTCGAGTGCCATGAAATTTGCTGAGTGCAGTCATCCCCTCTGTCACATCTGTCAGGTGACCAACAGTCAAGAGTGCAAAGTGTACACCATTACGAAAAGACTTGTCTATGAATAAGAAATGTCTGTTGGTGTAAAAACCTAAATTACAAAGCAGATTATTGTTTGGTTTAAAAAAAAAGCCTTATGTAAAGCTGAAATTAAACAAAAGTCGAAGTCTCTGTGTGCACAGTTATGTTTCAGGACTTTGCCATTAGCAACAGAAAGACAGGTTTAGACAGATTTTATGGTGAAAACCAAAACTTGAGGCATTTTTTTTTTAAGGAAGCAAATCTCGTTTGTGGCAGTTTGGGATGGGAGAATACAAAGGAGAATAGTCTGCACACTGTTAGACTCCAAATAAATATTTTAGTTCTTAGTTAATTAAAATATTTATCTGGAGCTTAACAGTGTACAGACTTTTCTCCTTTGTACTCTTGAGTGATATTTGTTGTCTTTAACCTGAATATTTCTGCGTGAATGTGCGCACACTTGGTTCGTCTTCCGGAGTTAGGCACAGGAGAAAAAGTTTTTTTGTTTGCAGTGTAGTGTTATTTGTAAAACATTAAGTACTTGTTTGAACAATATTTGTGTTTTTGGCATCTAGAAGTCTGCAACTTACTAAATAACCCTTTTCAACATGGACTAAAGCAAAGACCTGCAGATTTGAGTCAGTGTAGATATCCAGCATGCATACTAATCCTGCTTTGTGAGACATGACAAGAGGCAGCCACTAACATTCATAACATAACTGACTATTAGTGACTTAGTTGCATTTCTGTTGGGGCCTTTAAATCCAAACTTTTAACTAATTTTTTTTGGTTTTCTTAACTTTAAATTAGTGCTTACTCTTTGATTTGTTCAGGCCTCATCGTCTAGATTTATCCTGCCAATGTAAAAAAACATAATCTTTCTTTTACCATTGCATTTATCTAACCTGTTTGTTTCCATCTCTAAACTGCCTCTCTCTCTCTGTGTCTGTCTGTCTTTTCCCTCTTTTTGTGGCCTGTGCTCTTTCTATTGTGTATCAGTCTGTGGCTTTGAGGTTTCCTCCATATTTTCTTGTTAAAAGGATTTTTTACCCAAATTGAGGGCCTAGGGACACAGGGTGTTGTACAGATCATTCAGCCCCCTGAATCAAATTGAGATTTGTGATTTTGGGATATAAATAAAATTTGAATGTCTTTTGACTGGGCAATTCGCTTTTTCTTTCTTTTTTTTTTAAAGCAAGCAAGTAACTGTAAAAAAGTGTCTTCATCCTTACCAGTGTAAACGGAGTGCATGCAGGAAAGCTGAGAGTCCCTCCATAACCAGTAGGATGGAGACCGTCAATATAGCGAAGAAGGCGAAAATCACAAAGAGGACTGCAGAGCCCACGTAGCCCTGCCACTTCAGGGCAAGACGCATCACCATCACCCACAAAACCTCTGACAGCTCTGCAGAGACACAAATAACACATCAGTGCTCGGAAAAAAATGTGTGTGTGAATAAGTGGCTAAAAAAAGAACAGAATGAGTGTATTTTATTTTGGAGAGGAAGTCTGTGCGCATGTGTGTGAATCATGAGAATATGATGGTGTGTAATGCGCGTGCTACTAACGTGCGTGTGCCAAGCTGAGGGCCCAGAGTCGGAGGTAAGAGGCGGTGTTGGAGATGCAGCCCAGGCAGTACTCTATGGTGTGGATTGCCTGATGCATGAACACGTCTGCAGCATCAAACTCCTGCAGGCAGCGCAGTTTAAATGCCAGAATCACAACAGTTCATCTTTGACCGGATTAAATCTGTTTAGTGAATTAAGTTACACAGGCATCTTTCTCACCTCCTCTTCAGAAGCTCCTCCCTCCACCTCCCCCTGACGGGTGTTGATGGAGCCATCGTCAGCCACCAGCGGACGTCTGTCATCCTCCTGGTGTCACAGAGAACCAGAAATCATGAGAAAATACATCCAACTCGAGAATGAGGTTCAAAAACCTCAGTCAAACAGACACACTCACCAGTTGACGTCGTCTCCTCTTGAATGTGAAGTATTCACACAGTGGTTTCCCCAGCAGGAGGACGGGGACAGAACACAAGGCCAGCACCACCAGGACCTTCTGCACAATCGTCTACACAAGAGGAGTTACAGGACCAGATGTTAACCTTTGATGCAACACATGCTCACTTTAGCAAAGCTATTTTAAAGGTCAACACAGGTGATTCTGCAAATTATTGTCCATTTACTACAAATAGCATGCACTTTAACTTATGCAAACCATTTTCCAAAGTATGCCATGGTTGGGGCGGTTTGGGTGATTTTTATATCGACCGTCCAGATGTTCAGTGGTTTCACTTCATTTTAGTGCTGTATGAAAATGAGCCCAGAGACATGAAACTAACTTGACATTGATATTCCTCATATTGAGCATTTCATTGTCTAATTACATTAACACTTCAACTCTGCTATCATTTGAAGACCTAAGGAATTCATTGGTAGCAACCATGTCATGCTAGCTTGTCGGGAAGGGGAGTAAATAATCCTCCAAAGTTAGTGGCGAGTGCCAAACGGGCCCCTTAGACCTCTCACCTCTAGATCAGTAAATGAAAATGAGTTCTATGGGAGTGTTTTGCCTGTTATTTTCACTTATTCTATTTGAATATTTCTGCGTACTGGGGTCCCTAAACAGTATTGGAATGACATAAATTGGGTCTGACTGGAAAGCTGAGACTCTGTATAAAAGCTCATAAAGCTTCACAAGCACAAAACAACAGACCTGGGGCATTCAGCGGATGGATGATTGTCCTAGATATAATGACTGTAAGAGGGTTTCTGAGTGATCTATGGATCTATGGTAAAACCTGAGGTTTGAGAGTAATCTGCCAAACAGCACTGCCTTCACAAGCTATATATTGTCAGAAAATAAAATTCAGAGGAGACAAGCAAACGCCGTGTGGAAAAAGTGAATGCATTTTTCAATATAAAAACTTTGTAATGCTTAAAAATGGCTGTTGGTTGTGTGAAGTAGAAGCAAACTGTATAACAGAGTTGAAACGCTGACATGTTAATTTTTGGGAAATGAATGAACCACACACACACACACCTGTCCCGTATATAGTGGTGGGTTTCCTGGGTTGTCTGTGAAGAGGAACATGTCTATGAAGTGGATAAGTATACTGGGAGCAGTTTGGGAATCGGCGGGGGTGTAGGCGATCCACTTGAAGACCACCATGAACACCAGGTAGCCAAACAGACAAAGCATAAAGAAGAGCTCAGGGATCAGCACAAAGAACACGCTGCTGATCTGACCGAAGTGCCTGGAGAAAACACAAACAACGAGAGAAAGAAGGGAAAAAAACAATTAGCAAAGGTAAGTCAGAATAAACATGAAAAGAAAACAAAATGGCCCAAAGAAGTAAAACATAAGGACTTACCAGTAGTTGAAGAATGACAAGCAGACTCCAAAAGTCATGTGAATGATACCGATGATGACCGACATCTTCATCTTGTACGAGTTCAGGAAAGTAAGTTTGTTGTTGGCCAGCCCCCAGATCTGACAACGACACAAGAAAAGAAACAATCAGGACGGATACTGAGATGAACAAGATGACAGCATCAAAGAAAATGAAGTCATGAAAAATTTGAGGAGTGTGATGGTCATACCGGATCAATGCCGAACGGATAGGGGCTGGTGAAAACACCAGGCACATCAGGATTCATGGTTAAGTACTGGCTCCCAGCCAGGACTGATGAACTGAGAGAAAATACAAACAGGTAAGATGATGAGAATCAAGATGTGAAGAGATTATAGAAAACGGAAAACAAGAAGCTTGCAGCTACAAAATGTCCTCACTTCCAATAGTTCTTCTCAAACATCGGGCCGACGTGCCATGCTGAGTTGAAGGTGGTGAGGCCTCTGCTGAAGCACTCGTTGTAAATGGCCCCCGTGTAGATGGAGAACAGCCCCATCAGCAGAATTAGATACCTTCCTCCAAACATCATCCTCCAGATCTGAAACACAACGATGGATCATTTAATGAAACGTCAAAGACATAGTTCAGCTGTTTTGTTTTATTTATTTATTTATTTCAGAAACCACACACATTTTTTTAACTTTTAAAACAGCTACAAGGAACTTTCATGTTGTGTTGATTATGGAGGCCCATGTGGATACTTGCAGCGGTGTTTCCTCTGCCATTATCACAATGTAACATCAAACATAAAATAATCTTAAGAAAAATCTCCTTCTGCATCTCCTTAACTGGCTGGCGTATGACTCACTGCACTTTTGGCAGGGAAAATGTAAACACAGGCTCTTCCGGTCAGCATGCCGTGAAACATTTAATCTGATTTAAAGAGGAATCTGGGCTGGTGGCAGGCATTAAGAAGGACTCCATAGAAATAGTCTATGTTCTTGCTTTTGGTCTTGTTTGCTTATGTATGTCATATAGATAGACAGATCAAGACTATTTCATAACCAGTTAAAACTCCTTGTAGCATGTTAGAAGACAATATATAGACACAATAAAAAGGTCTACAAAAAACAACACAACAACACTGAAATGAATGACAGAGTTTTTCGACTGTACAACTGAGATATGCAGGAGAATATTTTCTGTTGATGTGTGCACATAAATAGATCACATGAGAGGGTCCATGCTATGGTGCTCTCAATAAAATGAAATGAATTGTTTTATCATGAACTGAGTGGATGATGGACTTTGGAGTTGGTATAAAACCTGAATTCATTAAACATTCAAATCTTTCATCTCTCTAAGAGCAGTGTACAATAATTCAAGTAGTAATGAACTAAAACAGCAATAATATTTCTCAAACATGAGTTTTAGTTGAATGTTTATCTTCTCAGTTTTAGTTCTTGTATTTTAATTTATAATTTTCTTATTTAGAGGTCCAGTGCATTTGATCAGAACTTACTATAATATTCATAAGTATGTTTTCATCAGTGTATAATCACCAGAAAATAAGAATCGTTGTGTTTTCGTTACCTTAGAATGAGCTGATTATATGAAGGTGTGAGTTGTCTTCCATGTAAAAAAAACAAAACAAAATCATTGTTGATTTTATTTAAATAAACCTGCTAACATCCAAAGCTTATGGGTGTTTACACTGTTTATTAGAAGATCATCATTTTATTAGTAGACCGATTATTATATTATTTATTAGTAGTTATGTCTGTTATAAGCACAGACACTTATTATTTTTAAAAAGTTTTAACTCAGGTTGTTTAAACTGAGGGAATTTAGTCAAATTTAATGTAAAAGATGTTAAATGCAACATTATGTTTTGTTCATTATCAACATTATGTTCGAAATTTCCCCACTGTGGGACTAATAAAGGAATATCTTATGTTTTATAACTGTATTACAGAAACAAGCTATATTTAATCCAAGATTACAAAGGTGCACAGTTTTTCCTGTACTTTTCTACATAATGTTTCTTTTCCAAATGTGAAAACTAATAAATTTGAAAAAAAAAGTGCACTGTTTTCCACATTTAAAATCATGACTTTGCAGGTCAGACATAAGAGATGTAATCATCTGGCCCTTTGGCACCTACCTTTTTTCAAATCTGGCCCTAATAAAGAGTAACTGAATAGGCCTGTCCTACACGCTTGGAAGGGGAGGGTGAGGCGAGGTGTTTGCAATCTGCAAGCTCACTGCTAGATGCCATTAAATCCTACACATTGTTGGCTGGCCTTTTTTAAAAATCAACGTAGATAAGCATTAGATGAGGGATTTGAATCAGAGTGAATATAATACTATCAAATCCAAACCTGCACAACTCTTGCCCTAATGTGTGTGTGTGTGTGTGTATAGCCACTGCGAGTAAATATCCACTGAATCACCTCGTTGTTGTTGTTCTTCAGTTTGGGGTCTTTCTCCTCAAGGACCATCCAGAGGGCAGCGAGCGTCATGAGTAAACCATGACCCACGTCCCCAAACATCACAGCGAACAGGAAGGGGAATGTTATTATGGTGTATACCGCTGCAGAGGCATGAGAGAAAAAACTTTAGCAAACTAAAAGAAAAAAAACATACATGTGAGGCTGAGCATGCTCTGGCTTCTGGCAGCTGAATAAATTGTGGTGTACTGCTGCACCTGGATTGACTTCACGGTAGCTGGCCACTCCGTAGGCATCGACAATGTTTTGGAAACCAGCTGTGAAAGAGTTGAGGGGAAACAGGGTGGGTGGAGGGGTGGAGGAAGGCAGGCGGTTGTAGAAAGAGTCCACCCCACTGCCACTCTTCCTCTGAGGACAGAAAAGAGGGTTGGATAAAAATGAGTGACAAACAGGTTGTTTTGCGTATTTATGTCAAGTCCCTTCATCTACATCTTTATGTTTTTGCAGTCCTCTGTTGTCTTACCCCTCCTTCTCTCAGAGCGCTCTGCAGTTCAGGCAACTTGGCAGTGGGACACCAGGCCTCAGCGATCAGGCATTTGTCAGTGACGGAGGGGCTGCAGAGATTCAGCACCATCTGGACCGCCTTGCACTTCTGCACTCGCACCTTCCACTGAGGCAGCACAGCCACCGCCCGCATCAGCAGCTGCTGCAGGAAGGCCTCGGTCTGAGACAACACCTGAAGCAGAGGGAAGTGAGAGTGGGTGCATAAGCAGCATGTTTCAGAAATATTAAGCAGAGAAAAATAGTTCTTTGAAGAAAACCAAGCGGCAACCTCCAAAACTGAAAAAAGAAGCCAATGCCGAAGTGCCAAAAACCACAGTACATATATGTTTCCCAAATGTTTCCAACAAAGTCAAATCCATAATTTATTTTATGTATTTATTTAACAGTACATTTCATGCTAGCCATTGCTAGCTAGTTGCCAACTGCCAAAACTTCCAAGGAAACACGGGATACATCAGGTTCATCAGAAAGTGAGGAAGGAAGTAGGCAAACATAACATGAATAAATCTTAAACACCTCATCCATGAACATTATTTCTACCTGATTCAGATAGATTTACATCAGCTATGGTGGTTGTTTAACAATTTAGATAACAACTCCATGATCCCACACCACTTTGTGGCATCATCAAACTAAGTCTTTTGTCTTATCCTGTTAACCCTGTTTTAATGTGAGAGAGACCCCAAGCAGCCAAACTTACATAATGTGCACGTAAATTATATAACAAGTTTAACTGCTTCATTGTGCCCGCCTCAGCTCCACTGACATTTCAGCTCTTTTCTCATCAGCCAAGACTTACAGTAGTTGGGTGTAGGCACTGCCAAGATGGCAACAGCCAGAGCCACCACACTGAGCTTCAAATTGGCTCTTCAAAAATGTGCGTGTGACATCATGGACACCAAGGACATATACTGTATATGTAGATGCCACATTAGCCTTTGGATCATTCACCTCACCATCATATTGGACAAGATCAAGACCGACCTGTGAACTCATACATGTAAACAGGGGAGCTATAAAAATTACTCGGTTGAGAAATGTAAATGCTTACATTTCTCAACTGAGTAATTTTTATATTTGAGGTTTACGCGGACGAAGTTAGATTAAAAAAAAGACAAAAAACTTTCCTACTCCATGCAGATCACAGGCCCTTAAATATAACATGTAATCAGTTGAGAAATGTAAACGTTTGTGCTTTTCATCCAGAAAAAAACAGCTCTCCCAGACCAATATGACTGATGATGTTGCGTATCGCAATAACAGGCCTAAGCGGTTAATGCAGCATCTATGTACATACGTCTGTGATGGAAACTATGTCCATGTTTTATACAGCCTATGAATAAAACCCACACTTCTGCTATTTTGTTGTTTTTTAAAGTGTGACACAGGCATTAATAGGGGGTAAATCAACCTTAAGTGCTTTTATAAACACCCACTACACTCACTGATTTGATGTCTTCAATTCTGCCTTGAAGTCCCTGGAGAATCTCCTCTCTCTCAGCAGTGCTCTCAGGGTATGCAAATGTCTGTGTGCGGAAGCTGTGAGGACGGAAAATCAAAAGATATTCAACAGATTCAACAGACTCTAAGGTGGGGAAATCTACAATTTAAAAAAAAATCTTAACAGATGCAAAGATTTACCCACCAATCACAGATCTTCTTGACTTTCTGTCCGATCTGATCTCCCCAGTATGAAATGAGGAAAACTGTCCATTGCACCATTTCCCCCTGCAAATGGAGAAACATCAAACGGCTGTGATAAAAACACTCATTGGAAAACTCATTAGATGTGACAAATCATCAGAGACTAACAGAAATAACTTTCATATCTATGATCCCCTCTGCCTCTCTGTCTGTCTCCCAGTTCCCACCGTGTCTGGATGCTCAAGTCGATCCTCCATTTCTCTGAAATCCACAATAATATAACCTCGACACGCCCGCCACAACAACCGTTCAAATGAGGGGACTTTCCAAGGATGGACCACTCCTGCCACAAAACTGAGAGAGCAGAGATGCAGAGGAAAACATGTTAAAAAACTAAAAAACACAAAACACATACTGGTCACCCTCTCGTTCCCGAGTCCCTTCAGACTGAGCTATTGAAGTCCTGTTAAAGCAAATGAGATCTACCTGAGGTGGACATCTTGGCGGTTATCAAACAGTCCTTGGCTTTCCAATACAGGTGGCGGTGCCTGTGAGAAGACAAAAGAGAAGAAATTTGTTTTTATAGCTTTAGTTTGCAGACATCACTTTCTTACTAAAGCACAGTAATTTAAAAAAGCTTGATAAATGATGCAGGATTTGTTAGAAAAATGTTGTTTTAACTACCTGTGAGGCTGTGAGAGAGTGCGTCTTGGTCAGGACTCCTCTGTACTGACAGAGTTGGGTCAGCTGAGCCCGGAGACTGTCTCTGTTCCTGGACACCTGGTGAGACAAATAAAAATCTGTTAAACCAATTAAGTTCTTCCACTTTTGATGGTGTACTAATGAGAAACAGAGGCTCTTTTATGATTTATCATGTCAATATCGTTTTAAGCACTGACCTCTTTGAGCTCTCTGGCCAGCCTCTCACACTCTTCCTCTATGGTGATGAGTTCGCGGGGCTGAGGGGCCAAAGGTGTAGGACAGGGCAGAGGGAGGGGTCCCTGCAAGGGTGGAGACAGGGAGCGATTGATCTCCTGCTCCAGGAAGGCTGAAGGGCAGATTGAAAAAAAAAAAAAAAGGTAAGAAAGGACAATAACAAACAAATAAGCAAAAAGAACATGGTCAGGCTGTACCGAATGTAATTTTTATATTTAATGCTTGTATTGCGGTTTTTGAACAAAACTTCAGAAGAAGCAGAAAAGCACTTACAAGCCACTGGGATCAAACGCTTGTGCGGTGAGAGAGGAAAAGACACTCCTTGAGAGTTTTGGTTTGACAACAGGATCTTGACAATTTCTAACACTTTGCTAGAAGCTTAACAAGCACTGTGGTTGTGTAAAACAACAAGAACTGCCGACAAAGCAGGTGGAAATATCACTTTTCTACTTCTGTGCCTCTGTTCTCTGCTGTCCACTGTTTTCTGTCTGATATATCATAAAGTAGCCTGATCTTTATCTGCTACTTTGCAGAAATACCGAGTTTAAACATAATGCATAGACATGGAAAAAAAAAAACATGAAGTTGCTCAGTGCTTAGGCATGTGATTTAGAATTTGAATGCCAATGTTACTGCAGTATTCGGTACAGCCCTCAAACACGCAAATACAATGAAAATATAGGTAGGGGAACAATGAGTCAACACTTACTAAAAGTTTTTTCAAGTTCCTCGCATCGTCTGACCTCGCCGACAAACTTCCTCTGAAAGGCGTTCACATTCGGATTTAACTAAAGCATGAGAGCAGAGGGGAGAGGAAGAGGGCAAGCAGGGTTACTCATGTTCATCTCATCACGATAAGATGGAAGGAAAAGGTTGCTGAGACTCACGGTGACTCAAAGCAGCCACCAGTTTACCATCTGATCTGAAGCTCAGATTTAGAAATGCCAAAATTTACTTTGTAAGATATCTACGAGTACCAAATACACAAGATAATCATGTTCAGTTGTAATTTTACCAATTACCGTGCAATTACTAACAACAGGAATTAAACAAGTTAAGTTTAAGACTTTTTAGAACATTTTCAAGACCATTATAAATGCAATTTAAGATCTATTTCATGTCCATACTGGGGAAAAAAGTACGAAGGATAGGATTTTATATGACTGATTTTTGACAACTGAGTGAAAAAGTTGGTAGTGCAGAGTGTGTCACACTAAAGCCGAACTCAATTAGTGTTCATTGGTTCCATGTTGGGTTTGTTTTGCAGTTGTTACAGTGTGATCAATACAAAAATTTCCCGAAGACATTTAAAATAAGGCTGAAAATGCAACTTTATAAAAGTAACAGGAGAATTGCAGGAGAATTTTAGGAAATGTGGGAAAATAGTTATACATGCAAAAGCATTCTGACTCAAGCAGCAGCTGACTGGTGGAGTCTGAGATTTTCACTACAACATCATGAACAACGAGCTAAACCGAAAATTTGTTGAAGTTACTCACGTCTCTGAACTCAACCAGGCCCAGCTCTCCCAGCTCACTGACACAATTGTAGGCCGAGCCGGACTGAAGGAAGAGCTGCACCAGGCACACCTCTTCACTGCGAAACATGGAGCCCATCGCTGCCTGCACGACACCAAGGAAACAAGTCCAAATTAATAATAATAAATTGACAATATAGTCTGCGTGCTGTAAATGCTGTAGTGTATAGTGGGATGATGGATTACTGAGTGAAGAGGAGAGAGGAAGTTAACAGTAGAAAAAAAAAACTGTTCACAGAGGACATCTGTTTTCAGATAGGACAATAAAAGCCTCTCTGTGACAATGCTGAGGCTTATTATGGGAAACTAAAGAAAAGGGAAGTGTCAGGTCCTCCTGGCTGTGATGATCAGGTGGGATTTCCACTGTTTCACAGGCTTGTTTCAATATTACAAGTTCAGTTTTTTTTTTTCATTTTTGAGAAAATCCCTCGATTACACACTATTGCTGTATATTGCATATATTGCGAAACATTGCTGTATATACAAATATAGAGTCAGCTCTCAGTTTATTACATCTACCTAGCTAAAACTAACACACTCCGAGACAAGAGCTCTGCAGTAAATCCAGCCTTTATGAAGGTTTGAATGTTCAGTCTTTGTTAAGGCTGTTTTAGAGAGGTGTTGATACAAATTTGTGCTTATTTTGGAGGCTGTAGTTTGTATTGACCTTGAGCTGTATTTTGTAGTTTATTTAGACTAACCTCGTTGATATAAATGGATTGGGGGGAAATACCACAGCAACACCAAAAGCTACAGCCTCCAACATGACCGTGAAGTTGAAGTAACAGGTTTCAACATAAACTGAACATTACAGCCTTCATGATGGTGGGATGTTTTAGCAAAACATTGTTGTGTGAGACTGCACTAGTTTTAGCTGAATCCATCTTTAAACTGACAAAAGTACTTGTACTTTACTTGAGTATTTCCATTTTGCACCAGTTAACACTTCTAC
This sequence comes from Lutjanus campechanus, assembly GCA_027495735.1. Lineage (NCBI taxonomy): Eukaryota > Metazoa > Chordata > Actinopteri > Lutjaniformes > Lutjanidae > Lutjanus > Lutjanus campechanus. The sequence goes on from JAJHUR010073974.1 coordinate 35,334, forward strand.
TCCACTACAATTCAGAGGAAAATATTCTAGTTTCTGTCAAAGAACATTTATATGACAGTTGCGGGTTACTAGTTACTTTTCAAATTAAGCTAGGTCCAAGGGCTGCTACTAGTGCATTGTTTCATAAGTTAATCTAATAATGTAAAATATACAATTTATCGGAACTGCAACAATGAATCGCTTAATCAATTAGTTGTCAACTATTAAATTAATCAGCAACAATTTTGATAATCGATTTATCGGTTTGAATATATTTGATCCCCTTTTTAAATTTAGGTTTAACATATGCATATATTTTGCTCTAGTGTTTTTATCTATCATTATTTATAATTATTAAAAATACTAGTGAAAGTTTATTGTTTCAGTGATTTGATATCTTTTGAGACAGTAAAGTTTATTGTTAAACTATAAACTATATTACCTTCATTAGCCTACATATCTTCATCACAAATGTAAGCAACTTTCGAGAGACCACTGCAAAAAATGTGTGTTTATGTATATATTCAATATTCTGTATCTTATATTCTGTATTAACAATATATTGATATCAGAATATCAGCACCTGCTCCAAAAATCCAGTATCGATCAGGCCCTAATTTGAATGAATGACTTTTACTTGTAATGGAATACTTATGCATTGTGGTATTTGAGCTTACTTGTACTTGTACTAAATTGGCCTGTAAAATGCATAATTATTACTATGAAATAAATAAATGAAGCAGTAAATATATAGTAAATGTAAACGAGTCAATATAGTTAAGCAAATATAATATCATAAAAGGAATGTTTTTCAAAGGACTATTTTTTATTTATTTCAGGAAATTTTTATTTCGTAATGCCAAGTTTATTTATTTCATAGTCACATTTATGATTCCAGTCTTCCACCACCGAATAAGCATTAAGTTGCAGGATGTAATAAAGGTTAAAGGGAACATGACTTACAACTACAAACACAATAAAAGTGTACAAAACAGATTTCTAAAGGAATTTTGGCGTTTCTTTAAACGACTGCCAGCCCCAGCTGTTTAACCTCTTTAGTGTCTCACCCTGTTTAACGTTATAGGTTAACATTTTTTTCCGCTATGATCATCAGGAATGGGGCATAAGTTTCGTTTTTAGTGGCACCTCAGGGGGCTGAAAGATTAGCAGTCAAACAAAAGATGTAGCAAACGTTACAACGTTAAAACAATTACAGTTTTGACTGATTTGGGAAATTCCACGAAGAGAAATCAAAGTGGCACAAGGGTCTAATTAAGTCATGACAATAGCAGTCCACACACGGTTCATATGAGCACAAAATGACGCTAAACACGAGGTATCTCACCTGTCTGTCTCCTGAATCCCGCTGGACTCCAACCTGCTGTCTCTCGGGCTGTCCAGCACCTTACGGACGGACAGACCGGCGACTGTTAACCGGGACAAACCAGACGTGTTTATGAGAAGTTCTTCACTTCCCGTTTGTGAGAGTCACGTTACTGCGGCCTCACGTGACGGTTGACGTTCGTTTCTCCTTTGGCCACCAGAGGTCGAGATTTTCAGTTACATAAATGGCGGCAAAGACAGTCAACGATGTTAGTTCAGTTTAGATAAGTCGCTCGACGGAACCTAATGTCTAACGTTAGCTAAATGATTATTTACATTATATTCTCCCTCGTTTAGTATAATAAATGTCATGTGTGGAGCTGTTGGTTTGCTAAACAGTAGTTGCTAAGCAACAGCATAATCAAATGAGAGGCATGACTCTCATTTAACTATCATGGCTGTGGCCAAATCTTTTCCGCTTTATTCAACACTGCCTACTGTATGTAGACAAAACATCCTCAGTAGTGACCAGGAAACAGAGATTTCGGACACTTTCCAGAGCACCGACCTCCATTAGGTTTCAAAACTAAGAGAAAAACATAAAAGTGGATGTTAAAAGTGATCTGACCAAATAACTAATCAATACTGATACTGTATGCTATAGATAAAGGCATGATGACAAACAGTGCATGCTTTGAATTTCTTAGGGGAGAGTAGGGTAATGATGAGTGGCAGGTAAGTTGACCCAGCCCCTCAAACTGTGCACATTTGTTGTCATATGAGCATAAATTTAGGAAGCAGCCATTATTTCTATCCGACTGTGCTACAACACAAAAGTAATTTTTCCTTTTAACTAGTTACTTTTATAATACAGCAACTTGGTGAGTAATAATTCAATTACTTTTTGAGAGCAGTAACTAATAACTCTAACTAGCTACTGATTTTCAGTAACTTGCCCAACACTTAAAACATAGTAGTCAGCTATGCAGTGACAATTCATTCAACTTTTCTACTCCATCTATCTATCCGTCTTTATCTATCTAGGGGCTGTCAAATTTAATTAAATTGTAATTGTAATTAATTTAATTCCGATTAATTTGAAAAATAACTTGGTAAAAAGTGTAAATGGATGCATTAAAATTAAATATTAACTTAATTTCTCTCTCTCTATATATATAAATAATGTCATAATTTCATTTTTAATGGCACCATTATATACTTATACAATGCCTTATTCATGCACCACAATAATGTAATATTTTCAATTTAAAATATCTTAGTTTGAATATGTCATGAAACAAAGGATGACAAATTATCACAAGGCCTCTCTGGGTTAAAATGTGATAACTGAGGACTTAAGTTTTGTGTGAACAGGTGGTATACGTGTTTTCCTGCAGAAGACCCAACAGCCTTTGGCCTTGATAAGACAAACTTATGAATGGCAATACAAAAGATATTTTATTTTATTGTAAAAGGGCAGAGTTTGAACAGGTAAAACAGCAAATAATGAGAAATATACAATTGGAAAAAAGACAAAGTTTAAATGGAACAAATGAAAACAGGAAATGAAAGTGTAGGGAGGTTAAAGAAGACAAATATTTTCAAAGAGAAACATGAATCTCAAACACCTGTTCATTCTCTGCTCAGCTGGACTATACATCACTACAGATGTATTGTCATTTTATTCTAAAGATACTGTAATGAAGCTGGTCTACATTATGAATTGAAGCAGATTGTGGTCACACCAATTATAGTTCCCCAACCATGTACTGAAACACTGGAGTTGTAATGAAACGATCTGCCATCACTATTACAGTCGTGTTAAGCGACGGTATGATAACCTCCTATGGTGGTGACAGCAGATCACTACAGCATGACAAGCAACTTTAGATCCCCACACACACACAAAAATAAACAAAAACACTACAGTAAAATCATATTTGCTGGCAAATCAGACAGGAATATTACACTGGCTTCTGCATCTCATTTCACATCATTTACATTTCAATGCCAACAGATATGTTATCCAAATCATGCTGCTGTGGTTTCATAGAGCAGACAGTTTTATTATGGGATCTCATTTCTGGACATGAGGACAAACACTAATGAAGCAAAGTTTGCAGTGATTTTTTTCTCATCTTTTTCTAAAAATTACAGGTCTAGGCCAAGTCAGTGTCCAGGATAGCGACTGCTCGGACATCAAGACCATTCTATCCTCCTCTCCGTTGTCCTCCTCCCTTCATCCTGAATTTATCCTTTTCTACAAACTGTAAAATTTGAGACTTCTGTCCATTCCTGCAGAGGTCAGGAACTGAGCATTCTCACCGAAGGCCACTCCAGTCACCAATCCTGTATGGTCTGCAATTAGACAGGAAAAAGAAAGGTCAAAAATCTGCTACTTCCTCAGAGAAAATGCCGTGTGACATGCACACTGGATGAACATTTAAAAAGACATCAGAATCCCCCCCCTCACCTGTGAAGTTGAGGACCTCAGACCACTGCTTGCAGATGTAGACACGGATGTCAGACCCTCCTACAGCCAGGTAGGTACCACTCTGGTCAAACACGAGGGATTTCACCTGAAACCGAAAACAATGAGGAGTGAGATTCAGAAGCACAGAGGAATAGTCCAGGCAGCATAAACAAACTCAACAGACTGTGTCCAGAATGTGTTTTGAATGAGAAAAAATATTAAGGATTTTTATGAAGGAGAAGTTTTGAAAATCACCTAAATACAATCCTACCAAAATACCTTTTATGGCGAAGCTTATATCTTGATTATTATATTTTTTAATGCGTACGTGAGCACAGTATTGATCTTTTCATCTATCTCTGGGCAGCAAATTGATTTCCAAAAATCTCAAACTATTTCTGTCATAGGAGAAATAACTGCAATTTCTTACCTCATAGTTGTTGTCCAGAGTGATGGTCTTGAAGTTCTTCAGT